>JARHVA010001307.1:2400000-2625000 GCA_037957365.1 Torreya grandis | reverse complement strand
TCATGAAGCTATGGAGGTGTATGAGATCTTTATGCTTGTAATGGATGCCTCATCTATGTCTAAATAGGAACTAGAGGAAGAACTATAATTGGTGGAGAAACTAAAATTGGAGGCTAAACTAAAACTAGTGACTGTAAAGTAGAAGATGGCTCTAAAGTAGGGAGTGGTAACTCATATGGAACTCCACCAACTATAACAACCTGATTAGTGTGAATTAATTTCATGCATTTATGAACTATCGAAGGTACTACTTAAAGTTTTTGGATCCATGGTCAACCAAGTAACATATAAAAAACTCTTACACTAGAAACTATAGTGAATGGTGTGGTCATGTGTGTTGGACCAACCTATAAAGGAAGTACAATCTCACCCAATGAACTCTATATGTGCCCATTGAATCCACTAATAACTATGTTTGTTAGGGTAATATCCTACTCTAAATATCACAAATGCTACAATAATGTCATAGTGCACATGTTCACATTGGATCTATTATCTATGAGAACACTATGAATAGGATGATTATGAACGTAAGCTCTGATAAAGAGTGCATGATAATTTGAATCATCCTCAACTATCTCCTACTTTGAGAAGGAGATGGAAGGTCCATCTAGAACTATGGAATTGTATATACCAATCATGTTAATCAAAGGATGTGTCTCAATTGAAGGGTATCTGGTGGTAGATGTGCATGATATACATGGTGAACCCCTGATGTGTCCATTGTCTCTTGTTTATAATTATATGGAAAGGGATTTGAGAAGATTTTCAAAGCTTTATCTTATGTTTGCTTTACTTGAGGAGGCTCAACTAAAGTGCCAAGATTAATATGATTTCCATCTATCAAATCCTATATCTTGTGTCTTAAACTAATGCATCTATTTTTTGTATGGCCTGGTGCCTTATGAAACTTGCAAAATATATGATAATCATATCCATATGGAAGAGGTTTTGTTGGGTCAACTTCCTAAATAGGAGGGAGAGATATGATGTTACATTCTAATAGCTGATGTAAAACATTGGCTAGAAAAATTGGTAGATTGGTAAAAGTACTCTAAGGAGGTGCTAATAAAACCACTCATTGAGGGGGTTCGGAAGCCACATTAACTATAGGTTGATTTTGACTCTTGGTATCATTGACCCTAACTTTATATGGGACTTTGCTGTTACTCTTGTTTATTATTTTTGAGATACTTGTATACTTTGGTTTTCCCATTAAAATTAGTTTGAATTCTCTTTCCTTTAGTGTGTGAAATAATTCAGTGAAGGAATAGAATCTTTTGAACATAATTGATTCATGTAAAGTGGGTAGAAGATTCTATTTTAAGAGATCTTGTAACTCTTGATCAGTTATGAGGCTAGTCATCTTAGCCAAGATAGTCTTATATCTAAGAACATAATCTATGAGATGCTCATTTGACCTTTGAATCTGTTATGCAACATGGGTATATGAAACCTTATCACCAATGTTAATGCTAAAATGAGCTAGGAACATGTCAGATAAAGGATTGAATGCATTGAATGATTGATTTGGTTGTCTGTAGAACCATTATAAAGTATAATACTTTAGGCTCTATGAAAATAAATTGATAAGTAACAAGTCATTTGGTACATATTCCAAGCATGCTGCATGAAAATATCTCAAATGTGTCTTTGGATCACCCTTACCATCATATAGAGTAAGCTTGGGTTAAACAAAACCTTGTGGCAAGGGTGTAGAAGTAATATGATGTGTTAATGGTGTATGTAATAGAGAAAAAGAATCCAAAGCATGCATAGGTCTAGAGGTACCCTGCTCAAGATGTAACACTTTGGATTGAAGAGATCTTATCTCTTACACAAGGGCTACCACATTAGAAGACAAACATGTACTAGTTGTAGTTAGTGGCATAGAGGTAGGTTGGGCTGCTATACGGGGTTGTTGAGACATAATTGCTCTCATAGTGTCATTTACAATTGGTTACTTTGAAGGAATAGAAGATTTAACTTGATTAGCCTATTTAATTTCTATGATAGATTGTAAGATAAGAGTATGATCTCAGGGCTAGTCTCAAAGTCTTTCTTGAAAACTTTGTAGGATCAAATATTTTTTGAGGAAAACTTCATAATCAACAATTAGTAGAAGTGGATCAATAGTCTAATGCGGTGGAGCGTGAGCATTGGTGTGTACATCATCATTGTTATTTTCATAATACTTATTATTAGAGATATCTTTATTAAAATTAGTGTAGTATGGATGTGTAGAATCTATAATAGGAACCTGAGTTGGTTGTCTATCCATGGTATATGGTCAAGTTGCAGGAATCTATGTGAATTCAAGAGGATTGCCACTATGTCTTGCACTTCATCTTGAAGGAAGAGATGCAATAAACTTAGGTGGCATAAGGATAATAACTTGGATAATAGTAGAAAAGATTAAATAGATTTAATCTAAACAAGGAAATGGAATATGCATAAAAAGGATATGAAGTTCACACACATGTAAGGTTATACCTCAAGAAGCAATGGGACCTAGTATAGGCAACTAAGGTTGGAAAGATAATTATTTTGAAAATTACAATTAATTTTTGAATTTTAAAGTGAATTTCTGAGTTAGGTATGCAAGTAAAAAATATCAAAATTTATTGGAAATTCTAGCGATTTAATCAGACCTAGTATATGCAACTAGGGTTTGGATTTTTTTTTGAGAATTACTATTGAATTTTGAATGGATTTTTTGATTTAAATATGCTAGTAAAAATTTAGAAAATGATTGGGAAAATACTGGGACCTAGTATGGGCAATTAGGGTTTGAAAGAAAATTATTTTAAAATTACTATGAAAATTTAAAATTTAATTCTAATTTATGATTTTATTATGCAGGTAAAATATTAGAAGAATATAAGAAAAATCAGTGGGAAATTTACCCTTGGATTTTTAGGGTTTTTATGCACAAACAAAGTAAGTCAGGTTCACCAAATGATTTAACAATTTTGGGAATATTGGTGTATTTCTCCTAATTTAGTTAAAGGATCCAAGTAGTAAAATTATTAAATAAATATGCAATAATTGAGCTACTAATTTGTGTCAATCAGATTGCAATTTTGACCTTTCTAAAAATAGTAATAAGGGAAAGAACACAAGATTTAACTAGCTGATCTGACCGAGACAAAGGTTATAATTCATTGTGCAGGATTGGAACACTATCACAGACTAAGATTTGACCTTTTTTTGTGATTGGATAGGAGCATTGAAAGTGGATAAGAGTGGAAATAGTATTATATTCCACCTCTACCACTATTGTCTTGAGGATCTGAGCTTTTTGGGTTTTATTTTCTAGGTTTGTTTGACCTTATTCATGAAGTTTTGATAGCTAGAAGTCTATAGAGCTCCCTATAGAACATAATTTATCTTAAAACCCTATACTCTATTATGGTTTGACCAATTTACAAAAAGAGGTGGGGGTTAGTGTGTGTAATATTCACTAGACATGGATCCACACCCCTTGTGTGGGCACACTACCTACATACCAATACTTTGAAGAAGATCAAGACATATGTAGTTCTCCCACTTGATGTGCTTTGTGTAATAGTGTGTATGAAGATCTAAAATTCTAAACTAGATGTGCTTAAGGTGGCTAGGGACTAGTGTAAGGATTTGAATAATATTGTAAGTGTATTGGCTGGCTATATATAGAGAATAAGGAAGATTACTTAAGTAGTATTGCTTGTATGTTGGTTGCTTAGTGATAATTGCCAACCCTTTATAAATGATCTTTGAATGGGATTTTATAAGGATATATTGATCATGGGTTGAATGTGTTTACATTAGGATGACAAGGATAAGGATGGGGAACTATAAGTAATTAACTATTAGGGAAAAAATTACACTTGGATAGGAGTTCTGAAAGCAAACACGAGTGGCACTAGTGCTATAGTCCTAGTGTGGTGCTATTGTCCTAAGTTGATAGGACCTAAGGGGAATGATCTGTCATGGAAAGAGGAGTTTGGCTCAATTGGGGTCAGGTTTAGAAGGCTGCAAATGACTAAGAATTAGTGAAAATGATGCCTATGAGGGTCATAAAATCAAGCATGAGGGACCTATGGGTTGGCTGTCATTAGCCACACTCAAGTTACCAAATTTTGAATTTTATATGACTACAATATCTTATGTCTTAATTTATATCATTTGTTTTTAGAATGTCCTTTAATTTGATGATATTCATAATATGCATTGATATCTTAGTTCCTTGGTTTAGGCATTGATATCCCCTCATCATAATAACAAGGAGCACCAATAACAACATTGTCAACCCAACACTAATCTTAATCATCACCAAGAGTCTCAAGCTGATAATGTTGATTACCGTACCATCCCCTATAATTACAACATAGTGGGACATGTCACAGAACATCACATAGCAATAATTTTGATCAATCCCCATTACCAAAACTCCCAAAAAGAAAACTATTCTATCCTAAGATTAGGTCAATATATTTTGGGATTTCTTCCTCCTTATGAATCTTGTTCTTGAGTAATTACTATAAGATCCATTTATTCTGCTTCAAATTCTAGAATTTTTATTCCTAATTGAGATTGTGTTTTCATAACTTGACATGCTAAGATTACCCTTCAAATTCATATACCTTCTTATACTAATCCTAATCCACCTTATTTTTCAAACCCTATCCAAGATGAGTCCAAGCCCATATATGCACCTGATAAAAAGATATATAACCTTATTGATCGACAAAATAAAATTCTAGCATAAATTTCCATTTTGGATCTATTATGTACCTCTCAGCTATAAAAGGATGTCTTGTATGATAATTTGAGTCAATCTCAAGTGCCAGGTAATATTCGATTAGGTAAATTTAAAGTAATGGTCAGACACTTGTCTCCTGGTCTATAATTGGTGTTTGATCAAAAGGCTATAACATCTATGGGAGCTTCCCACATAAATTATCTATACATTAAGGTTACAATTACTCATCAAAAGATCAAGATAGTACTAATAAATAATGTATCAAGTCTTCGTATCATTCCATTGAAACTAGTCCAACATCTAGGATATACTTCAATAGATTTAAAGAATCATACTATTACTATCAAGGGATATGAAAATGCTAAATTCTAATAAGTAGGATCCATTTCATTGCCTATTCAGGTTGGGTCTATTATCCATAGTACCCTTTGTCATGTAACTAACTTTGATCTACCATACAATCTCCTTCTTGGTTGTCTATGGATTCAAGATATAATTATAGTACCTTCTACTCTTCATCAATGAATTCAGTTTCCTCATGATATAATGGAGGTGACTATTCCTAGAGATTTACAACCATATCAATATTACAAACTTCTCAAAGTATAAGGTTGCCAATATACTTATTATCCTAGTGATATCAATCCCAATAAAAAGGATAATCAAATAACCTCTAAACCACCTCCATATAATTATGTAGATCCTAACACCCTTACTTCTTCCTCCAAATAACCTTTCCCCTCCTTGAATTCCCCTCATTTTAACATTCATGATAAAGGTTTGGGCATGTATAATATGGAAGATGCTTTTCATGTGGCCAAACTACTTAGATCACCAAAGTTCTATGGTTGGCCCAAGATGGAGTGGTGTAAAAAGGAGATAACATTCTATCTTACATAACCTCTTCTATTTGTCTAGGAAACAATTTTAATCAAGAGGATTTGAATTTAGAAGATGAGTCATGGCTATATAATGAGGATCTAGCTCCTTGTTCCCAAAGTAAAAAATACCCTGTTCCTAATAGAATTATGGCTCATAATGTTTATAAAGGCAAGGGAATGGGGTATAAAGAGAAAAATTGATTAGATCCTATTATTTTGGAGAAACATTCAAAGAAACAAGGTTTAAGATACAAACCACCTAAACTAATCCCCAAACATCCTAAAAGTGGCTTAACCTTTACGCTTAATAACAATGCCATTTGTGATCATAGGAATTTGACAATAAAGAGGAGGTTAGAACAAGTGTTAGTCCATAAAATAATGAAATCAACACACTAACATGCTAAAATATCTAGGCCTAGATCATAGTGGGAGAATAATGAACAAAATACAATTGAAAATCCAACTAAAATGCAAAGAATAATAATCTTTACCTTCCTTGAGAACTCTAAATGATTTGTTCGTGGCTTGCTCAGTTTGTGCTCAAAGAGTCTTTGGCAATTGAGTTTTATTTGACCTTTTCTCCTTAGAACCATGGTTAGTTTGATATGGATTAGTATTGATTGATGTGGTTTGGCTCAATATTTTGGCATTATAAAATTATTTCTATGAGTCCTATGCAAAAACCTGCATTATAACTCTACACTATCCAAGCTCTCAAATGAAGAGGCAAAAGCTTGTATTTATAGGCTTAAAAACTAACCCCAACTCAAGGTGAGTTAAAGTGTATTTTAAACATGAAATGGGTTTAAATCTAACCTAAGCGAATTAAATAAACCCAATAGAGTTAAAAGGTGTCAAGAATTAATGATTTGCAATGAATAAGCATGGGTGAGATATTTTCAAAGGCTTGACAACTCATAAGAGGTAATCATGAAAAGCTAGGATATTTCATAATTTTGAATTTCCTTTAGAATTTAATTAATTACACATGGATAATTAAATTAGGATTTTAATTTTGTTTAGATTGTTAATTAATTTTGATTATCTATTTAGTATTTTCAATATTTGATTTTATGTGTGCACTTGCCCCACTTAATAGGTCTATAGGCCAAATTGCTTATTATGATGCTGAATGATGATTAGAGATGAATTTGTGAGAGGTTTTTATTGATTATGGTAGGATACCCAAATTAGGGATGTCTCAATGAGATTCTAAGCTTTGACAGTGATGCACAAGCAAATTTGGGATGTTCTATAATTCCTAGGCTTAATTTGTAATGATTGGTAGGAATCAATCTGAAGTCTTGTTGAAGGCCATTGGTGACCAGTTTAAGGTGTCTAAACTTAAAAGCAACATAGAGCCCTAATATAGTACATACGATGGCTCATAAACACTAACTTGTTTGATTAATTCTCTATTCTTACCATTTAAACTATTCCTACCATTCCCCACACCCTCTAATATCCCAACCCAATCGATTGAGTCCAACAAGGCAATGATATAATTATTGATAGATTTGAAAACAAAGAGGCACTTTCTAATTTCTTGGGGCCTAATAGATAGTTTACTAATAACTAACCACAAATAGAAATTTGTAGTCACTTCGGATCATATGGCCTACTTTAGGGAGCAAGTAAACTTCCTAAGTCAAAATAAAAATGAAACATCGAGATAATTAAGTGAAAACCTTTCTGAGGTGATTTTGGATCAGGGAAAAAGAAAATATAAAGATGTGTCCTTTAGTGAAAACCTATTTTAGATGTCATTGGATGAATAATTTTGCTCTCCCTCATTGGAAGCCTAGGAGTCCACAAGTCCCCATCTATCATATAGTATTGAAATCAAACCCAAAGATCATGATGAATTTGAGTGAATGGTTCTATAAAATCCCCACTTGGTAGCTTATTATCGATTACCTAAACAAAATTATTTTGATTATTCTTACATGGGTCCATATGAGAGTTCACATTTTGAATTTGATGATTAATTACCTTATTTTCCTCTTATTCTAGATGATGGTTCCAAACTTCTGGTAGAAGACATGATATAGGTCAACATTGGTACACATGATGATATGAAAATAATAAATCTTGATGTATCCCTCACTACAGAGTAGCGTGAATTACTCATTTCCCTTCTCACAAAGTTCATTGACATATTTTCTTGGGATTATTTATATATGTTGGGTATAAATCTATAATTATTTATTCTTCACTTAGTCATGCATCAAAAAGCCAAACCTATTAATCAAAAGATAAAACTGATGCATCCATGGATTGCTCTTCTATTCAAGGTTGAGCTATAAAAGTTACTTGTAGTAGGTTTCATCAAAATTATTCTATATGCACATTGGATTTTTAACATTATTCATGTTAGTAAGAAACCAATCAACATTCACATCTATATGAATTTCATAGATCTAAATAAATTGTGTCCTAAAAATGACTTTCCACTTTCAAATATAGATATGATTGTGGATTCAACAATGGGTTATGAAATGTTATCTCTCATGGATGGATTTTCAAGATATTAATTTAAAATTGCTCTAGAGGATCAAGTCAAAACAACATTTACAACCCCTCTTATTATTAAGTCATGCCATTTGGATTGAAAAATGTATGAGAAACTTATCAAAGAGCAATGATCATAATTTTTCATGATTTCATTCATGATATTATGGAAGAGTATGTGGATGATATCTTAGGAAAATCCAAAACTTGCACAAAGCATATGATAGTGTTACAAAGAATATTTGAACAATTTCACAAGTATAAATTGTGTCTCAACCCTAAGAAATATGTTTTTGGGGTAACGCTTATAAAATTTTTAGGCTTGATTATCTCTAATATAAGTATTGAAGTTGACCCATCCAAATTTTAAGTAATTAATGAAATGTTGTCTCCTTCCAATATCAAGTAACTACATAGTCTATAAGGGAAAATCTAGGCTATTAGACACTTTATCTCTCAACTGGATGATCATTGTCATCCATTCACCCATATGTTAAAGAAAGGAATTAAATTTCAATGGAATGTGGAATACCATGAAGATTTTTATCAACTAATGCAATATCTAGCTAGTCCTCATGTACTTATTCAACTTATGCTAGGAACTCCTTTCTTATCGTACCTTTATATAACTGATAGTTCCTTGGGGAAACTCCTCACTCGACATGATGACCAAGGGAAAGAATGAGTTGTTTATTATTTGAGTAGAACATTGGTTTATTATGAATAAAATTATACTACAATTGAGACAACATGTCTTTTATTAGTCTTTGGTTCCCAAAATCTTAGACATTACATGTTGAATAACAATGCACTGTTAATTTACAAAGTGGATACCTTAAAGTGTTTATTACAAAAGAATCTCTCATAGGTCAAATGGAAAAATGGGTCATGTTGCTAACTAAATTTTATATTGAGTACACACAACATAAAGAAATAATAGGACAATTTCTCACTGATTAACTAGATGAGGCACCTATAAAATAATTTATTCCTATCACAGTACAAGTTCATGATGAGTTTGTTATGACTTTGATTGAAGACAAAGAGTGGAATATTTATTTCAATGGTTCTTTCACATCAAATAGTTTAGGAGAAATATTATTATTCATCACACCAAAGGGAATTCTTATTCTAAAAGATTTTTGCATTGGCTTTCCATACAAAAATAATATCACTGAATATGAAGCTTTGCTTGTTGGACTGTGTCTTTTGGTGTAATGATATATTAAATGTTTACAACTGTATGGTGATTATTAGCTTATTATCAATCAGGTCATTGATCAATATTAAAAAAAGGATGAAAATGTAGTGCCTTAAAAAACTATGGTGGATCCACTCAAAGTCAAGTTTGAAACCATTTAGTTCAAGAAGATCCCTAGAGCCAATAATAAATTTGTTGATGCTATGTCTACTATTAGTTCAAAGATTGCACTTTATTTTTATATCCTTGAGTACGAGTTTCTCATCAAGTATCTTCTTGTTCCAGCTTACAACTATTCACATTTTGAGATGATATGTGTCATTGTTAGTCCCAATTTCCCTTGGTACCATCATATCTTCTCCTATCTCCATGATCACATTCTTCCACATAATTTATCCTAAAACTAAACAAATTCATTTATATAAAACACTTCTTGTTAAATATAATTATATGTTCATTCTATCATAGAGACTATGATGTAACTTTTATTCATTGTTTAAATATAATAGAATCCAAATTAGAACTTAGGGAAGTCTACAAAGGGATTTATGGAGCCCACACTAGTGAATGGTTGTAGCTAAGAAGCTCCTTCATACTAGTTACTATTATCCTACCATTGAATCAGATGCATGTGCGTATGTTAAGAAATGTATACCATTTCAAAAACATGGTGATTTAATTCATGATATAACACATGAACTATAACCAGCCACAACTCCTTGACCATTCTCAATATGGGGGCTCAATCTCATTAGCAAAATTAACCCTTCTTCTTCATATGGTCATAAACATATCCTTACTACTACTAAGTATTTTAAGAAATGGGTAGAGGCAATCCCTCTCAACTATATAAAATGTAAGAAAAATTAAAAAGTCATTCTAAATAACATAATTTGTCATTATGGAATCCATTCCACCATCATTTTATATAGTGGTATGTCCTTTAAAAATAAGGATGTAGTCACCCTTTTTCCCAGTTACATATCAAACATAAGTTTTCCACCTATTATTACCCTCAAGGTAATGGCGAAGTAGAAACATCCAATAAAACATTGATCAAAATACTTAAAATGACTATGAATACCTTTGGCCTTGATTGGCACATGAAAATAGTCCCATCATTATGGGTATATCATACCAATGTCCACATTCCTACTAGTGTAACTCCTTATTCCATTATTTATGGATTTGAAGCCATTTTGCCTATTGAGATCAAGGTTACCTCCTTGAACATTTCACTACAAGGAATCCTTGATGAAGAAGACTATCGAGTGTCCAAATTATTAGAGTTGGATCTTTTATATGAGAAAAGGATAACAACCTTCAATAACCTAATGTCTTATTAGAATAACCTAAGATAGGGTTATAACAAGAGAGTAATTTCCCAAGAGTTTGAGCTTGGTGACCTTGATCTCAAAGAGAATTTAAAAAATACTAATGCTGAATGAGAAAAGAAAGGTAAGTTTGAACCAATTAGTTAAGCCCCTCTGTTATTACCACTATATATGGGTCTGGTGCATATAAATTGGCCACTAAAGAAAGTGATGAATTAGATGAGCCAATGAATATTATGCATCTTAAGTTATTTCATGCTTAAATTTTCCACACTTTGGTCTATAAATATTCTTACTTGGGGGCATCCTTATTCTATTCTATCTTTCCTTATTCCTTTTAGACCTAGTTTGGGGCATCCTTTCACTGCTCCTCCTTCCCTATATTATTACCATCCTATTCTGATTATGATTCTATAGGTACCATAGGTGAATCAGAGCAACGTTGAATAAGAGTAAAACATAAAATAAAAATGATCTTGTTAGTTTCTCTTGACAAAAAAAGTATCACGTTATGGAACATCATTGATTATATGGCTTATATGACTTTTATTGTTTCCTTGAGTTCCTCATAATTCATAATCATATTCCTTAATTCCATTCACTCTCGTCGTATCCTAATTCATTATTACAAAAGATGTAGTTTTATCCTATTACATATTATTGTTGAGTGGTCCTCACTAATTTATTAATTTCTGAACAACCATATTCTTATTCCCTATTCACTATCAAGTACATGCACTCAAGAAACTCCTTTCTTTTGATAAGTGTTTTTGGATTTGTCTATTCCCATTCCTATACATTCTCTGGTTGAAATACTCTTGTCTACATCCTATTCCAAAAATCTTAAACTATTTGAATATTCCAAAAATACCTAAACATTTAAAATATTCGAAAAATACCTAAAAATCCAAATATTCCTTAATTTCAAAAAACCTTAAATAGTTGTATGACTCAGTATCCTAAAGTTTCCCCACTTTATAACCATCTCTAATGTCACACAATTGATTAGTTTCTATCTTGTTGCTCAAATTAGGTTATTGTTTCTTGTATTTAGGTGGCACATACTAAAGTAACTCATAGGTGATTTTCATTTCCTTGTGAGCATAACATTTCAAAAAGTGGGACCAAATTTATACACTCTCACCATTTTATGAGTTAAATCCACACTCTCACTATTATTCTATAATTTTAATTCTAAACTCTCAACATTTTGTGAGCTTCATTCCATGATATTTCCATTTTGAGAGTTAATTCCATGCTCTTGACATTTTTCAAGTTCATATTTCATGCTCTCATTGTTTTACAAACTTAACCATTATATCTCAAATTGTTCATGATCTGGTCCCTAATCATACTTACAATTTTATATGCTCAATTTCTAGTTGAACTACAATGGCTTGAGGTCCAATTAGACTATGTAGGTAACACTCAGGTTTTTGATTTTAGCTTGGTCATCCATTTACCCATGCTCTTAACATTTTATGAGCATATATATTTTCATTTTAGAAATCTTATTTCTCACATGATCTCACCATTTTATGAATCCTTGTTCCTATTTTTCCTCTATAGTATAAATTATTAACTTGTCATCAATTTTATTCAATCCCAAATCCTTGGGAGAAATACATTTGGCCTAAAGTCCATGTTGTATCTAGTGTCCATGGGAATATGTAGGCAATGTCCACTTGCATACAACATTTAGAGTTAGCTCAACTACCCTTTCCATTTTCTTTTATTCCCCTTAGTCATTATTTTTTTGTTGTACCGTTAGTCTCAAAGAGTAATGCCTTATTGTCACACACTCTAATTTCTGAATTGATTATTTACTTACTTTCATTTATGTGTTGATTATTTGTTTGTTTATTGGTATGTTTTTTATTACTCAGGTGCCTTAATTTAGTATATTATGTTTTCCACTTAAGTCTTGATTATTCATATCATGATTCTAAGTTGTGAATAGTTATATCTAATTAAAATTGATTTAAGTGCATTATATTGTACACTTAAATATTGATTATCCATATCTTGTTTAGGTTGTATACATTTGCATTTTATATTCAAAATTGTTACACATTTTAAAAAATGATTGTTATCATGATCCTTCCTAGATTATGATGCATACTATTATGTAAAATATAAAAAAGAATTTTCAAAATGGTTACCATCTCAATGCCATAAATCACATACATCTCTCTATCTATCTAATTAAAATCATCTAAACTAACAAATAATGTTTCATAATGTATATCTATCTAATCAATACTAATAGAAGGAGCATTAATGAATAAAAAATGAACAAGAAACATAATAAATTAAAATAAACTATGACATGAGATAACATTGAATATCATACATCTCATATATATCAAAGTGATCAATGTCCATATACATAAAAAAATGGGGAATATACATCAAGTGAGAGTGCAAGTACAACTCATATCATCTAATTACATCATATACATCAGTACATATCATGAATCAAAATTTTGAGAACTATATCAAAGTAGTCAACTCTAACTCTGGATATCTCTAGTCCCTTTATCCTATGGATCTACTTGCTATGAGATCTATCATGTCCTATCAAGTGGTGGAGGTGGTTATGTCAAAGGAACCATGTTAGATGATCATGATATAGGTTGTGCAATTGATTTAGATAAAGTTAAAGACTTGTGTGATCAATATTATATAGAAGATGAATGTTGTTGTGCCCTATACTATGGAAATGTAGGTGTCTTGGTTACCTTTGGTATTGTTATATCTTGTAAAGTCTTGTAGTATGCAAACTCATCCTTAGCTCAAAGGATCCTATCACAAATTGATATCACTCCTCTCTCTATGGATACGTCTCTATCCTCATATTTCTTAATCTATAACCTATCAATCTCTATTTGTAACTTATCCCTCTTAGCCCATGTAGAGTCCTGCTCTATTATGGTTATATTTATCTATGGCATAATCTATGCATGTCTTTATTGTTGAATATTTTGACCATAAGTCAAAATAGGTCAAAATAGGTCAACTAATTATAGTAAATATATTGATATAAGGGTATTATAATATCTTATATGGTGTGTAATGGTCTTATTCAATGTCATTTGATGTGCTATTTACCTTGGTCACAGTCAAATTTAGTCCTTGTACCATTTCATGTCATATAAGGTCATATTTGAGCCATTAATGAAAGTTATATGGTTTCCCTTGGTAGAAAAGTGTACCAAGATAAATTTCAACATCCTATATGTCATAATACTATCATAAGTGGTAGTATATAACTAAAAATGTGCAGGTTCATAAGTTAGATCAAGAAAATAGTTATAAAATAGGAAGTTTTGGCACTTGTATGACCTATGAAAGTGTTTGGCATGTGTGGAAGGTTATGAAATAACTCTTTAGATTACCTAAGATCACTTATAGATTGTATCAGATTTGGAATTCTGAAAACTATCCTAAAACCATTTTACTCCATCACTCTTCTCAGCATGAAAATTTGCTCAACAGGTTTTCTCATGGTACAACCAATGGGAGAAGAATTGGGTAAAAATACTTTGAGGGATGTTAATATAATTAGTATAATTCTATTTCATTATAGTATTTAAAATATTAGTTGTGTATGCTTTATGAATGATTGTTTATAAGTTGATTGCCTCTTTTTGCATGCTTATCTCCACACCCTATAGGTTTACTCCTTGTTTGAACTAATTTATACAAACCAAGTATTATACATGGTCATAAAGAGAATGAAAATACTCTTCAAATGATTATTGACATGATTTTAATGTGTGGGATGAAAAAGAAGAGCACAAAAATCTCAAATTACTAGTTGATGGACACTGTGGATTCTACATATAGTTTCATCAGTTGAAGGGATTGTATCTCAATTTAACCTTCATATAAATGAAAATGATATTTGACATGTTGAGATTTGATCTTTCACTTTATGATGATCATTCCCTTCTTGTGAAGATATGGTCTTAAGGTCATATAGTGAATAAGAACACAATCATATATGGTACACAGTCAACTTTCCTACAACATCCACTTACATGCATTCATTAGTCTCCTGACATAGTCACGGTGAAGTGGTGAGAGGTTACATGAGGTATTGATAATAGGGTTTAAATCATGAAAATGGTTTAAGGTTGGTTAAAATAACCAATTTATCATTCACATTGTCTTATATCATCCTTTCACAGTCCCATATACTACTGATGTACACATACAGGTGCCCCACATGAGACTAATCATGTTGAAATAAAGACATTGAAACCGGTTTGAAGTCATTAAAGATGCAAAGGATCAATTTGAATACTTTATGGAGGATTAAGATTGATTATAGGGCCATACACTATGCATATTATCAATATCTCACCTTCACTACCCTTTGTCTTACAATATAGACCTACATGTGGCTCATATAGAGTACAAAACAATTGGAATGCATATGTTAAAACTTGTTTAGGCCTTCCTTAAGGTTTTGAAGTGTTATGGGTTCCATAAAAATAAATAGTGAATCCATTGAGTAGCAAACATACTTGAATCATGTCCATAATTGGAAAAGGTGAGTCTAGGGACATGTTACCTTAAACTCTTTAAAACAAGAAGTATGATTTGTTTTTGATCCTTTCATGGTGAGATGTACTAAGGTCTACACATTTCTAAGTGTTATATCATGAATATCAAAACTAAGAGTAAGGTCTTGACCAAAGAAACTAAATGTTTAGTCCTAATAAGTAGTGTAGATGAATCCTTCATCTTGAACATTCTCTCACTATAGACGATAATGTTATCTATAGAATTTTGAGTCCCAAATGGCTTTATAGTGATATATGACCTAATAAAGGCATACATATGCATATAACTAATTCTTTGGAATTGAAATGGCACTAATGATGTAAATAACATTGAGAGGAGTTGAAGTATGGGGTCTCAACTCATATCATAACCTACAGGATCCCTTTTGCTCTTAGAATAGACATCTATAGTTTGACTGTAGGGTGATAATGTAAGTTGAACACAATAGTGGGTGTGTTGGTCTCACTTAAGGCACAATATAGATAAGTTCAACTATGAGATGAGACTAAATAAATTTAAGAATGTCTTAAAGTAATGACATAATGTCTAATGTTACAGTAAACACCTAAAAGCATGCCATTTTTTGAGCAAACAACATAGTCACATAACTTGCCAATGAGGCCTATCCAAATGGAAGTTATACATTGAAGAATTTGGCAAAGGTTTTGATGATGAACATGTTTTAAAGGACCCCCACAATAGTGATATACCATATCATAAGTTTCCCATGGAAAGGAAATAGAGCATTTAGGGTTCTAACATATAAATTGCAGTTAATTCACCAACCTTACACATAGTGAGTGCTATAAAAGTCTACCTTGAGTTTCATGATGTTTGGAAATGATAAATGTGTGATCAAGTCCTACAATTTTGTAAAAAGGATCCCCATCACTTGAAAAATCCTCTCATACCCTTGTTTTTATTGAGATAATAGGGGAAGTGCCCTCTATTCTATATTAGATAGAGGGCACTCCCAGGTAGTAAGGTTTACAAGCAAGATATGAGAATGATGAGAAGAAGATGTCAAGGAGGCTTATAACATTTCAAGGATGGGTATAATAGTTGTGGTTAACATGAATGAACATGAATAAGGCCTCACAGGTGATAGAGGACAAACATGGTGGCCCAAACCCACAGAGGTATAACTAGATATATTAGGCCTTAACTAGGCCTAAAGCCCAATTAGAGGGATAATATAACTTCTAGATCTAGATGATCCTTTAAATATATTTTAACATCTTCATAGAGAGATAGGAAGTGTGTGAGAACCATTAAGTTGCATAGATTCATCATAGTTTGGCCAAACATGATCTTTTTTACCTCAAGCTTGTAAAAAATGTAGGAAAGAGTTTGAGAAGGCAACTTTGTAATCTCATACTTATATGACCGTTTAGCATGGATACCTACGGAATTAGGGGATGTTTAAAAGGTTAATAAACAAGGTTCAAGTGGAATTTGTCTAAATATTGAATGCCAGACTTTTATGAATAAATGTTAAGGGTTGAAACTACTTAAAACCCTTGCTAATGATACAATGGGAAAGACAAAGAATAAAAGGCATAAAAATGAGTTGGTATGACTTGGAAAGTGATTTGGACTTGTAGAGAACTCCACCAGGATTTTTCCCATTATATTGGGTTCTACCTTATTTGTATGGATAGGGTACGTAACTAGTTTTCTTGATAAATTTTGATGTTTAATAGGTTTAAGGGAGAGTTAAAACTTGAGAATAATTTTAAGAGGTCAAGTGGGACATAAAATAACTCCTCATACCCATTTATTTATTTATTCAATCACATAGGTAATTCTACAAGTACCTTCACTTCAAGTAGTTCAAAATGGCATAGTGAATGAAAGATGATCACCAAGTGAGAAGGTGATAACTCTAATTGGGAGGCCTTTCAAGGTATGGATAAAGTATTTAAGGATAGGATGAATCTTAAAATGTGTCATAACACCTTATTTATATATTGTATTGGAAAACTAAAGGTCACTTGAATGACAAGTGTGAGGAATGAGTGAAAGAAGAATGATGGTGATTGCAAGCAGTGAGAAAACTTGTCTAGAAGAAGATAAATGATTAGGGAAACATATAATGAATTTTGGATGTTTTTATTAAACCCCACATCATATTTAACATGTGGAAATTTTTACTAGTATACTTTGGAGTCCTCAAGAGAAGTAAATGATGAAGGTAGTTTCCAAACATGTGGTTGAAGAGTCCTGCACTAGATTTGAGGAGTTTTCATGCTTGGAGAGACATTTGTATAAATACACCTTTCATGGTATACTTAATAAATAAATAATTTTTATATGTAACTCTCTCTCTCTCTTAGCTTGACACTTGTTCTTATGACTCTTGAGCTTCATTCTTCTCTCTCCTTTCTCACATTCTATATGTACTAGCCATTTTGGCTCTTCTAGACTAATTCCACATCTGATATGGAAAATCCCTACTGGTTTGATGTTTTAATTTGATTTTTAATAATAAATGAAATATATTTTTGAGTTCAAAAACATCTTTTCTAAGAGTGCAAAGTGATGTATGGTGTCTAGTGATAAATAACTATGCTTGTCTTCTCTTTGTCCTTTCATGTTTGGTGCAAGAAGTTTGCATTATAATAGGTAATATGGAGTATATCTAGTGTGTGTTTATCCATTAAAGTGTGAAATTGTCTTTAGAGTATAAAATATAACCTATGGTACACTCACCTTGAGGTATCTCATGCATATCACCTCTATATTTAAATACTAATGTTAGAACATCTTAGGATTTTGAAGCTAGTATTGTGGGTCTTGTTTATTAGTGTAAGAGTATAATGATCTTGTGGAGATATTCATGGTGTATCAACCCCTTATTATAGTTTAATTTCATGCATATTTATACCATTTTCACACAAGTAATAAATTAGTGTTGGCGATAAACACTTAAAGGTCAATTCATGGAGCTAACCCTTAAACCTAGAGGTTTGCCTCTACCATAGGCAACCCACAAGCCTAGAGGTATTCCAATGTTGAAAAAATCTTAGAGTAGACTTTAAAAACCTCCTCTAAGGTACAATATTTAGGTTAAATATTTTTTTCATGTTTAATGGTACCATTGTCTTAAAGACAATTTGTCAAGGTGAATGCTGGTCTTAACAACATCAGTTACATATGATGTGCTCCTCTTCATTCGGTGACTCCATTCAAGGTAAAATCTGGTTGTAGACCATTATTTTTCCACATATTTGTGCTCATACTTCATTTTCCTTACTAAGTCATCTTATAGTAGAGTTTTCAATCCTATCAATCCACCTATTCAACCTGAACTTCTCCTTGAAGTTTAACATCCTCATCCTATTCTACCCTTTTAAGAGCAAGAGGACTTTGCTAGCCAATAAGAACAAGAGAGTGAAGAATAACTTGAAGAAAACATGGCTAGGTAACATGCCTTCTAATCCTTTAACACTAATTATCCAATTCATCTTGATGCATATGATGACATTCCCCCTAATGCTATAAAGAGTGTTCCTACATTCAATGGTCAAGGCCATGTCACTCCTAATGAGCATATTAGGGATATATCAAACTTATATAGATTTCACAATGTCACCGAGGTCAACATTACTATTAGAATCCTTTCTATGTCCCTTAAATGGAAATAACTTTATTGGTATATGAATTTAATCGATGGTTGTATCACAACTTGGGATGATTTTGGAGTGTTTCTAACATCAAGATTTGAGGATAAGAGTGAGAAAACTTCACTCATACACCAACTTAATGTGAACCAAAGAGACCTTAATTAAATAATGCATGATTTTAATGAGAGGTTATAAAATAATTGGTATAGGTTTCCTCCTCCCATGAGACCACTTGATAGCTTTATGTTTCCTACATACTTGAGGGACATTGGTACTGATATAACCATCATGCTATAATCCACGAGTGGTTTCACTCTACCTAAAGCATATGACCTTAACATTAGAGATAAGAATGACCTCATTCAATTAGGAAAGTTACCTCCAAAAGTTTTTATGCCTCTTCTACCTAATATTCTTGTTGATACTCCAAGTGTTGCCCAAGTTCCTAATGTTAACACCAAGCTATAAGGACTGCTCCTAAGAAGGCATAATAGATAATTGATTAGAAGGCAAGATATCAAGCCTTAGAGGCTCAAACTAGGTAATATAATCTCCATCAAGGTGCTCATCAAAACCCTTATCCTTATCATAAAAAATATGGTAATAATATGGGAAAGGGAGAGGTCAAGGGCAACCTAATTTTAATAAGCCTTGCATACAATCCTACTTCAACCTCTAACATAATAGTAATGGTACCAGTGCATAGCAATCTAATCCAAGGAGAAGCATGGAAATAAGGTTAATTCATGGATGTCAATGAAGGTTTAGAGTAATCTCTAGTTTCTCAAGGAGGAGTCACTCATCTACTACTAGCATAAGATGAAGTCCTTATGTAATCAAGTGAAGGGTGGCAAATTCAAGGAGTAATCTTCACTAACTTCTTAGTTGAAGACACTTATGATCTTAATCAAGGAAATTTAGTTATAGACACTAATAGAGATAAAAGGAAGGCTCTAGGATATGATAATGGTGTGCCTACAAGTTCATCTAATCCTTTTACAAAAAAAAAGCATAACTACAAACATGGCAATCCCTACAACTCCTACTACTCCTGCACCTTCAAATTAGAATGTTAGAAGGCCTGCTCAAAGTGATTCAATTCCTCAAGATAAAAACACTTCTTTGCCTCTAAGGAATACAAATAAAGTAAGTGATTCTACTCTAAACGTTTTAGATTCATTGAAAAGTTCCAAGGCATCTATCTCTCTTTAGGATGTCCTTCATATGCTAAGCCAAAAGGAAATATTGAAAAAACAACTGTCCACTATCTATGTTAGTCCTCCATCATCAAGCCATGGTCATGGTCATATTTATCTTACCAATTCTCTTAACAAAACTTTATAACCTTCTACCAAATTTGAGAATCCTCCACCTTTCTACCTCACTCTCATAGTGGAGGACAAACTAGTTCATAACTGCAAAGTTGATAGTGGAGCTAGTACATCAATTATGTCCAAGGTTGTAGCTAAAAATTTAAGTCTAAAGTATGAACCACATAGTAAAGGAGTGCTTCAATTATATGGTATAGATACGAAGTCAATGGGATTGATCAAATGGTTTAATTTTTTATTTCATGATTGTCCTAGTTTCCCCATCCTCCAAGACATTGTGGTTGTTGATTTGCCTGCTCACTTTGCAATCTATCTTTCAAGAGATTTCACAACTAATATAGGAGGATACCTCTCAATTGATTGGTCCTTATTATCCTTCAAGACAAGATATGGAATAAAGGTTACCATAATAACTCAACCACTTGTTAGATTTCACATTAAAACCTATGTATAAGCAAGTTCCAACTTGAATTATGTCATCAATGAGAAAGAAGAGTCTATTGTGGTTGATGGTTCTTCTTCCAAACTTGAGGGCATTTCTGATTTGTTTCTAGATGGGTATGGTAGAAATGCTTATGAACATGATCCATATACCTACTTTGAGAAAACTAACCTTAGTGCCTATATCATCTATGAGGGAACATATGAGCAATATAAGGTAAGCATTGAACATTCTTTCTCACAATATTCTGAATCTAGTTATTTGATTTAGGTGTATGATGATGATATATTGAAGAGCATTATAAATTACTATGATGAGAAGAACCATGTAATTCTACTTGAACTTGATGAAGCGTCCCTTGAAGATGACATTCATGAGGAAAAAGATGACTTATGACAAAGGTTTAATGCCATTATTTAAGAGTTTGCATATATAGGTAAGGTTATTCCTCCTTTATAGAATTACATGTATGATGTTAGGCTAGTTTATGAACCTAATGAGAATGTTTTTGAGTGTTTGATCAAGCATGAAGTTGAGTGTCATGTTATGAATGAATAAGAACATCAATCTACTATCAAAGAGATAGAAATCATAGAGAGGCCTAGCGAAGTCAAGGCAAAAGTTTTTGTGTTCAAAGAACAAATAAGATATAAATATGAGCATGAATCATTTATAGAAGTGATGGAACAAAAGGAAAGCAAGCTTGATGCTCCCAAGCATCAAGTGCATCATGACAATGAAGAGAGAAAGGTTGAGGCATCTATAATCACTCCTGACTTGTAGATTGAATAACACCAATTAAACATGGAAAGAGCCAAGCTAGTTACAGATCCAAATAAGGTCATTGGAAGGCAAGAGAGAGCATTAATGAAATTGAAAAATAGTGCACTTGTAGGCATACAAAAATATAAGGATGGTAAGACATTTCACCATCTACATAGTCAAAAGTTTGATGACAAACATGCTTAAAATGACAAGTTGCTTTCATGGATTAGAAAGGATGAAAGAGGAGCCATCTTTGACCTTGGTTGAAACATGGTAAGATGCATTTTCACCTCAAAAGTGAGGTCTTGTAAATACTAGATTAGGTGTGTGTCTTTGTTTTAGTTGTGTGTGTGTGTGTGTTCCATAATCTTAAGAATAGATATGTGTTTCATTTGGTGTGTCTCTTTTTTTTTGTTTAGTGTGGTTTCAAAGGAAAAAAAGTGTCAAAATTGTGCATAGATGACTCCATAGTCGAATGGATGTGTGTAGGCTACTAGTCTTGGCATAACAAACATACCACCTCTAGGAAATCATTAAGAATGTTGAATATTTTGACCACAAGTCAAAATAGATCAAACCCCTATAGTATAAATTTTGATATAAGGGTATTATAAGATCTTATAGGGTGTGTCATGGTCCTATTTGATGTCATTTGGTGTGTTATTTACCTTAATCATAGTCAAATTTAGTCATTGTACCATTTCATGTCATATAAGCTCATAGTTGAGCCACTAATGAAATTTGTACAATTTCCCTTAGTATACAAGTGTACCAAGATGACTTTAAACATATTATATGGTATAATACTATCATAGGTGGTAGTATATAACTGAAAATGTAAGTCAGATCAAGAAAATAGTTAGAAAAGAGGAAGTTTTAGCACTTGTACGGCCTATGTAAGTGTTTAACATATGTGGAAGGTTATGCAATGAATCTTAAAATTACCTAAGTTCACTTATACATTGGGTCATATTTTAAATTCCTAAAACTATTTAGTTCCTTCATCACTCTTCTTGGCATGAAAAATTGGTCAACAAGTTTTCTCATGGTATGATTAGTAGGAGAGGAATTGAGTCAAATTCCTCTGAGGGATGTTAATAAACTTAGTCTACTTACATTTCATATTAGGATTTTAAATATTAGTTTCCTATGATTTATGAACCATTGTTTACAAGTTAAGTACCTCTTTTTGTATGTTTATCCCCACACCCTAAAGGTTTCTTCCTTGTTTAAGATAATCCATACAAACAAAGTACTCTATATGGCCTAAGGAGTATGAACATACTTTTCACATGATTGTTAACATATTTTTCACATGTGGGATGAAAGAGAAGAGCACAAACATCTCAAATTTATAGTTGAGAGACACTTTAGAGTCTATAAATAGTTTCATTAGTTGAAGGATCTTGCATCTCAATTTGACCTTCATATAAATGAAAATGCAAGTTGACATGTTAAGATTTGATATTTCACTTCATGGTGAGTAGTCCCTTCTTGTGAAGATATGGTCTCAAGGTCATATAGTGAACAAGAACACATTCATGTATGATAGACAATCAACTTTCCTACAACATCCACTTATAGGTAGTCATTAGTCTCCTTGCACAATCATGGTGAAGAGGTGAGAGGTTCTTTGACGTGTTGATAATCAATTTTAAATCATGCAAATATTTTAATATTGGTTAAAAAAATAAATTCATCATGCATATGGTCTTGTATCATCCTTTCATAGTCCCATATACTGTTGATGTACACCTACATGTGCCCCACAAGATACTAATCATGTTGGAATTGTTTCTACCTCAAATTCGCTTTTCAGACTAAAAAGAAAGAAACTAAAAGAAAGTAATGGACAAGGCTTGGAAGTACCTGGACTAAAGATTGCGCACCGTGAATCCAGACGTTTGTGAGCACTCCTCTTTGGCTGTGGAGGAATGACACCTGCAAGAAAAAAGGAAACTAGGACAAGAAAAATGTTAGACAGATAGGCAGTGGGTTGCCAAGCAAAAGGCTTGTTCCCAGAAGTGTAAAAACTTCCTTAAGGGAGGTCAACCCACTGTTTGATGAAATAAGTGACTGATAAAAGACAGAATGCCAGAATACAGAAGTGACAAAGAAAGTAGAAAGGAAAGAAGAAAACAAAATGATTACCTGAAAGAGCTGTTGGGCTGAAGACAGTCGCCGAGGTCGGAAATGTCGCCGGCGTCGGTTATCTGATCTGCCGGCGTCGGCTATCCTGCCGATGTCGGTTGGGGAAGTGACCGGCGTCGGTTGGGGTTGTGGCCTGTAGTCAGGTCTGGGTTGCTTTCTGGACTGTGGACGGGTCTGAGACTGAACGGGGACAAGTTTGGATGGATTGGGGAGTGGTCTGGTTCGGGTTGGGTGCCTGGTGCAAGGTCTTTTTGGCAGAGGGATGAGGAAGTTGGAAGAGACACAGAGGGCAGGGAAGAGGAGGATTCACAGAGGATGGGGCCTGAGAAGGCTTTGCAGCCTCTCAGGAAGGACAGAGGGAGCAGAAGACAATAGAAGATAGATGACTGAATACTAAAATGAAATAAAAAAAACCAGACTAGCTTACCTTTAGCTTGCTGAATGAAGAGAAAAGATGTTGCTGGAGCCACGGAAGAGTTGCTGCAAGGAGAAGATACTGATCCAGGGCCTTTTCACCTGTTGCTGCTATTGCACGAGGTCAAGACAGAGGAGAGATCAGAGCCAAAGCGTCAAGAGAAGTATGTTTTCGAGCTCAAGAGTCCAGGGGGCGTGCAATGGATGCAGAAGGGGATAATGAAGGCTGCCGACGTCGGCCGAAGGGTCACCGACGTCGGCGGTCGCAGGATGGGCACAGAGGCTAAAAATATCCTTTGCCCACTCTTGCACGCCGTCGGGCGAGGGGTCATGGGCAAAACGGTCACAAGGATGCCAAAATGGACGAGGGGGGATATAATGGTGAGATTTGGCCTAATAAATGCTAGGGGGAAGGTGGAGGGATTCAAGGGAGGATCCAAGGTGGCAAGGGTAGGGTGGAAAGGGGGCCTTATTTAATTAGAAATAGATGTTAATTTCTAATTAATAAGACTTAGGTGGGTTAGGGACCAAGGAGGACTAGGAGGGAGAAAGGGCCAAGGGGGAGAACCAAGGTGCAGACACATTTGCGGTGTCTACATTTGCCCCTTTTTGTCTTGTTGGTTGTTCTAGACGAACTGCAAGACAAAAATAGGAGTTGGTTACCCTAGCAAAAAGGATGAGGTGTTCCCCCCTCAAAGCGATAGTCGAGAGAAGGGAACTGAAGATCGAGTGTCGATTTGACAGAGAAATGGATAGAAGAGAGTGAGTGAAAATGCTGCCATAGTCGAGATTGCGCGTAGTCCACTTCACGAGAGGGTCAGGTCAAATTGTCACATGGTCAAGGGTCAAGGAGTGCCAAAATTGAAGTAACTGGGCCCCAGCATTTAGTCGTCTGCTGATCGGGTCACTCAATCTAAGCTGAAGCTCCAAATGGTCATCGTGTCCCAAGTATCCAGGGCTCAGGAAGTGCTCCCAGAAACATGAAAAAGCCACAAGTAGTAGGGATCAACTGGCTCGCGATCCTATACTTGTGAAGGGTCAAAAAAAGTCTGCAGACAATTCTGCTAACCAGCCGTGGAATAGCATACACGCAAAAACAACCAAGGCAACATTGGCTTGGAAGTGGTCGAGGTCGAAGGAGATAGGCATGATCGCCAATGGTCATTGGTCAAGAGGATGGATAGATGAAAGGATGCGGCCGAGCTAACCCCAGAAGACCCCATGTCAACTGAGTGCTGCCTACATAGCCCTGGTGACAGGGCCTCAGGCTGATGTAGTTCTCCCTAAAAGGGAGGGAGGGTCAGAGGGATTGATTGGTCTTGGTCAAAGTCGATGATTGGTCTTGGTCAAAGGAAATGATTGGTCTTGGTCAAAGGAAATGATTGGTCTTGGTCAAAGGTCAAGATCGCAGAAGAGAAGGTTTGTTCATCAAAGAGATGAACAAACGGGGGTGGTCGAGCTAACCTCAGAAGATGTGTTATCTGAGTGCTGCCTACATAGCCCTGGTCGTAGGGCCTCAGACCAATGTAGTTCGGACTGCGAGGGTCAAAATGGTCGATGATTGGATGTGGTCAAGCGTCGAAATGATGAGGATAAAAAGATGAGGATAAAAGGATGCTACAGATGGTGTCTTCTGTAGAAGTGGTCGAGAGTCTTTCATCCCTAGCAAGTTTCCATAGTCGTGATGGATGTATGCTAGAAATGAATAGAAGGTCTATTTATGCTTCAGCAAGTATTGGTTTATGCTTAACATAAATTGGGTCTGGTCGGTAGTTTCCATGTGTATTGGTGTCCATATAAACTATGCAAAAAGGACAAGGATGATGCCTGATGTCATGTTGAAAATGTCGAGGCTGGTTTGAAAAATGTTGAAGTTGGCTGGGTTTAAGGATGAGTCGACAATTGACGTGGCCAAAGCGTGACCAAAGTGTAGAGAAAAGGTGAAAGGCAAATTGCTCTTTCATTGACAAGGACCAGAAAGGAAGCATAGATAGGGGTTATTAGAACAAAAGCCCCGTTCATGCATTGCGTCGTTGACCAGTGTTGAGTTAGAACGGTAATCGAATCACTTTGACATTAAAGTGAGCTCGAAGTCCCTTGAGCCGGTGATAGGAGGAGGATAGGGTAACCCAGTTTAAGAGCAGGAATAACCTTGCCCCTTTTATAGGAGACCCTGAGACAACTACAAGCCAATGTCCGTGACTCATTTTTTTTTTTTTTTTGCGCAGACTGATCGATGCGGGAAGCCTGCATAGAGACGTCACTTGATGTAATGGTCATGTTGCGAAGCTGATCGATGCGGGAAGCTTCTAAGAAAAGTGTTGTTTATTGCCAGAGTAGTCATAGCCATCCTTCGAGGGAGTGGTCTATATTTTTTCTTAATAATGTTTGAAAAGTTGGCCTAGCTGTCCTTCAAGGGATCAGTCTAGTAATACAGCAATGATAGTATAGCTGTCCTTCGAGGGATCAGTCTGTCTTTTTGATTTGACTTGATTTAGTGACCATGGATATGTTTTGACATCTTGATTTGGATTTATTAATAGGAATGAGAGTCACGGACAAGACTGTAGAAGCTCAAGGACGCCCCTTTTTATTAGGACAAAGCATCACTGCATCCTAAAAGGGTTGTAGAGGACTTGTTTAAAGGGGAATAGGGTTGAAAGGGATGAGGATTAAGAGGACAAGGATTGCTCAAGGGACGAGCTCAAGTTACGTGTCAAGTAGATGAGTACTCGACTAACAGAAGAAAGGTCAAAGATGCAATGCATTAAGAGGCTCAGGTTCTGGCCGTCCGTCGAGGGAAGACAAACGATAAGTCCCTGACCCATACTTGTGCGTGATGATAAAAGGTCCAAGCCAATTGGGGGCGAACTTGCCTCGTTTACTTCATTCCATATTGGTCACGTGCTGATTCTCTTTGAGGATGAGGTCTCTGATGTTGAAATCTCATTCTCGCAGATTTTTGTCGTAGGCCCGCTTTATGCGACTTTGGTAGACATGGAGATGATTAAGGGCAGTAAGACGGTGCTCGTCAAGTAACTCAAGTTGAGCTAAGTGATCTTGACGAAAGTCATCGTTGGAGAGAATGTCATGCAGGGAGATGCAGAGAGATGGGATCTGTACTTCGAGAGGTAAGACAACCTCTGTTCCGTACACGAGAGAAAAGGGGGTAGCACCCGTAGAGGTTCGGATGCTAGTGCGGTAGGCCCACAAAGCGAAGGGGATATGAACGTGCCAATCCCTTCCTGTATCGTCGACCACCTTCATGAGAATTTTGGTGAGAATTTTGTTGGAAGCCTCGTCCTGCCCATTTGCTTGTGGGTAGTAAGGCGAAGAAAAGCTGAGTTTGATGCCAAATGAGTCGCATAGTTTTTGGACAGTCTTGTTTTTGAAGGACTTGCCATTGTCGGTGATGATTTTGTGAGGGACACTGAAACGACAGATGATGTGGCTGCTAATGAAGTCGACAATTTTGTCAGCTTTTGTGGAGACAAGAGGAATGGCTGCCACCCACTTGGTGAAATACTCAGTGGCAGTGATGATGGACTGATGACGAAGAGACGAGTGAGGGTTAATCTCACCGATGAGATCCAAGCCCCACTGAGAGAAAGGCCAAAAATCTTGAGCGACTTGCAAGGCATGACTGGGGAGATGAAGCAGGTTAGAGTGCTGCTGACACTTGATGCAACGCTGAACATAATCGCTACAGTCTTGATGAAGGGTGGGCCAATAATAACCCAGGCGAAGGATGCGCTTGGCAACTGAGTTTCCACTGAAGTGTCCACCACAAATCCCATCGTGGACTTGCTTTATGGCTTGAGGAGCTTTAGTGGAGGTTAGACAGCGAAGAAGGAGGCCGTCGAAGCCTCGTTTATAGAGAAGACCCCCTAGCATGGTATAGCGAGCTGTGCGCTTGATGAAAGCTCGCCGCGCATTGCTAGAGAGGTTGGGAGGAGTGACAGAAAGAGATAAGTAGTCCACGAGTTGCTTATACCAGTCATCTTGTGGGCTAGAATTGACAGTGTTGATATGGTCGATGTGAGGAGAGATGTATGAAGGCAAAGGTACGCGATGCACTGTGATAAAAAGGCGGGATGATGATGATGAAGACGGGATATGCGAAGCAAGAGAAGCCATGGTGTCGGCAAACTTGTTCGTAGAGCGTGGAACAGTCTGCAAGAGGTGATGGTCGAAAGATGCCAAAAGAGTGTCAGCACGATTCTTATACCTCTGTAAAACTTTGTTTTTATAGAGATATGAACCGTTAACTTGATTAACGATGAGTTGCGAGTCACCGAAGATGTTGATAGACTTGATGTGGAGAGAAAGGGCAGTCTGAAGTCCCAAAATTAAGGCCTCGTATTCGGCCATATTATTGGTACAATCGAAGTCAAGCTTGAAAGATAGAGGCAAGGGCTCCCCATCGAGTGGGATGAGGATGACCCCCACACCCCCGTCGAGTTGACATTTGGAGCCATCAAAGAACATAGTCATCTGGTAGACGGTGTCATCGGTGGAAAGTGTGGCGATAGACTCGTCAGGGAACTCACAGTGTGAAGGTTGGTTGTCGGGAAGAGGGGCATCTGCCAGTTGGTCAGCAATGGTTTGCCCCTTGATAGATTTCTGCTGGATGAATTTGAAGTCAAACTCAGCAAGCAGCATGAGCCACTGAGCCATACGTTGATTCTGGTATGGCTTGGAGTGCATGTACTTGAGAGGGTCGGTGTGAGTGATGACAAAGGTTTTGTGGTTGATAAGATAGTGGCAGAGCTTGGTAGTGGAAAAGACTAATGCCAAACAGAGTTTCTCGGTATGAGTATACCGAGTTTCATAGTCGACCAGTGTTCGGCTGATGTAGTAAACCGCTTGCTCGCGATGATGCTCGTCTCGGTGCGCGATCATGGCACCTAACGAATGGTTGGTAGCAGAGATATAAAGGTAGAAGGGTTGGTCGTCCTTAGGTGGAATGAGGACTGGTGGAGAGACCAGATAGCCTTTGAGGGCTTTAAAAGCCTTTTGACAGTCCTTATCCCATTTAAAGGAGACGTCCTTCTTAAGGAGGTGATGAAAAGGTTGGCAGCGGTCTGAAAGTTGCGAGATGAAATGGTGAATGGACTGGAGCTTCCCTTGTAGACTGCGAAGCTGCTTGAGATTGGTCGGGGGTGGCATTTCGAGGATAGCGCGGATCTTGGCGGGATCTATCTCGATACCACGGAAGGAAATGATGAAGCCGAGAAGTTTGCCTGAGATGACCCCAAAGACACACTTCTTGGGGTTGAGGCAGACATTGTATTGAAGGAGACGAGAGAAGATGATTGTGAGAATGGTCAAGTGGTCGCGACGGAGCTTGGACTTGCCGAGAAGGTCATCCACATAGTCCTCCATGATTTTGTGGAGGAGATCGTGGAAAATGTAGGTCATGGCGCGCTGATAGGTGGCACCAGCATTTTTCAGGCCGAAAGACATGACTCGATAGCAGAAAGTCCCCCACGGGGTGATAAAGGTAGTCTTGTGCTGGTCTTCTAGTGCGATCAGGATTTGATTATATCCTGAAAACCCGTCCATGAGAGATAGCATCTCATGGCCGGCCGTGAGATCAACAAGCTGGTCGATGTTAGGAAGGGGAAAGTCGTCTTTGGGACAGGCTAGGTTAAGGTCGCGATAGTCTGTGCAGATCCGAATCCCCCCAGTTGCTTTAGTAACTGGGATGATGTTAGAGACCCACTATGGATAATCGATGGGTTGGATGAAGGAGACAGAAAGAAGGCATTGAAGCTCCTCTTTGACAAGGAGCGCAACGCGAGGATGCATCTTTCGAAGCTTTTGCCTAACAGGCTTAGCCTCTGGTTTGGTGACAATGTTATGGGTAGCAATGGTGGGGTCAATGCCAGGCATGTCGCTGTAAGTCCAGGCAAAGGCCTTGCTATGGTTGGAAAGGAATTGGGCATAGTCAAGCTGCTCCTGAGCGTCTAAAGATTGGCCAATCTTTAAGACGTGAGGAACATCGGAAGAAGAAGGGAGGTTGATGTCAATGGTGGATTCATTTAACATAACCTGGGTCTCAGAAGGGAGGAAGCGCTGGATGAAAGAGTCATCAGCACCCATGTAGGAAAGGATGGCGTCATCATCAACGCAGTGAATGGTTGCCGACTCATCCTCTACCATGCTAGGAAAGATGAGAGGGAGAGACCTGGGCACCCCATTGAGCTGATAGGTCAGGGGTTCCAGGCGGATGGTGTTTATGGAAAAAAAAACTAGGAGGGATGGAAACCACCGACTCCGTAGGTGACGAAGGAGAAATGGGCGAGTCTGAAAGAGATTGGTCAATGGTTGGTTTGGGACAAAGGTCAGAAGGAGCCTGAGTGGGGTCATGATATCCCAGGCCATACCGTTTCTTGGCATCGTGATCATTGAGCGGCTCGATGGGCTGATGGGAGCCCTGCTCATAACGTCCGAAACCGAAACCCTTCCATGCACACCTGTGAAGGTAAGTGTGTGTAAAGGCGGGGTTGCCAAGAAATGAGAAATCAGATGTGAAAGGTTGGGGTGAAGAGAGGGAATTGCCATTGGTAGGAGCTTGATTAAGCCCCCCATAGACAAAGTTGGTTTGGAAGTGAGGAGGACCATAAGGTACGACCATCCCAATTCGAGGGTCATAATTAAGACTGAGGTGAAGGCGTCCATACTCTTGCAGAGTTTGGAACATGTCGAGGGTCAACAAGCGGTATTCCCCAAGTGATAGTCATTGGAAGATGTCTTCCATGGGGTCTTTGGTCGGCGCTTGAAGAGGAGGGGTGAGGGCAACCGCCGATTGTGAACTGGTTGAAGCTTCCGCAGATGGAGGCGGTGCCGGAGTGGATGGCTTGATGGGAATGAGGACGTCGTTAGGACGATAGGTGGTGTTGCAAGTCTTGAAGGGTGAAGGGTCAGCGGGGATGGTATGGACTTGCCTGTCATGCTCAAACTTCACACAACGGTGCAGGGTGGAGGGTATACAGGCCATGGCACGGATCCAAGGTCAGCCTAGTAGAAGGTTGTATTGAAACTCTCCTTCAATGATATAGAAGAGCTTCGAGACTGTGCGTGGGCCTACGCGAATGTGGAGGATGACTGTGCCAATGGTCGTGGCGGTGGTGTCGTTGAAAGAGCGTAAGATCGCGTCAGTTTTGGAGATGCAGTTCTTGGGAAGAGCCAGCTGATCAAAGGTGTGGGTAGAGATTATGTTGATGCTAGCACCGCCATCGATCATAACGCGTTTAATGCGTGTCCGATCAACATAGGCAGTGATGAAGAGGGCAGCGTCCTGATCTTTCGTGTTAGATGTGGGAATCTCAGAATCACTGAATGTGATGGAGTTGACAGGAGATAAAGAATGGACGAGGGCAGTGAGTGGTTGGGGGTCCTCGGGTTAGACCTCCGCTGCCTGCAAGGCTTGGATAAGGGCTTGACGGTGCTGAGGCGAAGTTTGGATAAGGTCGTAAAGAGACATCTTCACAGGTGTCTGGTGAAGCTGCTTCAGCATGGAGTCGTGAATTGGTCCAGAAGAGGAAGATGAAGAAGGTTGGGACGCGCCAAGGATAGAAATTTTAGGCTTGGGCGCAAGGGGTGGCTTGACGAAGGGATAGGTCCAAGGAATGGCAGCTTTTTCCTTGGCCTTGTCCTTTTGAGATCTAGTGGTTATACGGATGGCATTGATTTCAAAAATGGGAGGCGAAGAAGGGGTCATGTCTTGCTGGTGAGATGTTGACGTGTTTGAAGAAGTTGGACAGGAAGGAGTCGGGGTCTGGTCAAGAGTGTCCTCAAGGAGAAGAGTGTCTTTCTCCATGTGGCAGCGAATGACGGCCTTGAGGGCACAGCAAGTCTCGGTGTCGTGTCCTGGTGTACGATGATATAAGCAAATTTTCGTATCGTCGAACCAGGAGGGCTTGGACCCGAGAGGTTGGAAAGGCTTGATGGGCGGAAGGGTTATGTCAGAAGTCTGGAGAAGTTGGCGCAATATTGACGAGTATGAGCCCAATAGAGGGTCCATGCTATTTGATATGCGCGAGGTTGGTGACTTTTGCTTAGGCGAGGTTAGAAGAGGTTTTCGTACCACCTTATGGGTTGATGGCGCGGTGACAGATGGAGATGGCTCTGGCCTGGTGATTGAGAATGCCTTTTTGGGAGAGGGACGGTGAAAGATAGGCAGAGGAAGCAAAGGAGGCAACAAGTTTTGGTTGAAGGTCGGAGTGGGAAGGATGCTAGCCAAGGTCGAAGGATGGGGGCCCAAAATGGATGGAAATGGTGATGGAGAAGGAGGCGTTCGTTTCTGCGGTCTGGCAGTCCTCTTCGCCTTGGTCGGAAGACTACTACTGGTCGAGGTCTGGACTAAGTCCACCTTCACTTGTGGGTGAGTGAGGGTGGAGATAGGAAGAATGCCAAATGACTTGATGGGTTTGGACGAGATAGATGCAGGCTTTGGTTTGGACGGGTTTGGTTGAGATTTGAGAGTCTGGTCTTTGTCAAGAGTCTGACGAGATTCTACCTTAGGAGGATTAGCGGCATGTGATGAGAGGGCGTGGGTATGTTGAAGGGCTTTAAGACGCTCCCACAACACCTGAGGCATCACTTTCCGCGGAGGGAGAAGTTTAATCTTTTCCACTAATCGAGAAAATGGCTGAGAGGAAGATGTTGATGGTTGCGAGGTTGAGGACGAGACGGGTGTAGTGGTCTCAGACACATGGTATGGTGAAGTCATGACAGATTTAGATGAGGACGAAGGAGGGACAGGTTCTTCCCTGGGTGGAGAAGAAACCGGGGAGCGAGGCTCCTCCAGCGGGTAAAGGGCAGGGATGACGGTGCCCTCCACTTGCGGCTGAGGAGTAGGAAGGGTCGGGTCCTCCATAGGCTGCAGAAAGGAAGATGGTGAGACTGGAGGTGCTGGTAAGGCCGAGGCATCCTCCAAGATGAGAGAGGTCAATGGAGAACTAGCCAGGGAGAGAGGTTCATCCACATGTGACGGACTGATTGATGGACTAACCACAAGAGGTTGATTGGGGACGAAAGGAGAGACCGTATTGACTGTCCGAATATTGTGCTCATGATTGTCGTCAATTAAGGTCTGGACATTGTTCTGAGTTGGCGGATGATTGGGGAAAGGTTGTTTGAAGATGTCAATGGCCTGATTAGGGGGTGAATTTGGATTGTCTAAGATGAGATCCCCCTTTTCAAGCATGTCTTGTATTATGTTCTTAAAGGTTTTGCAGTTCTCCGTGTCATGGCCCTTAACACGGTGGAAGCTGCAGAAGTCTTGCTCCCTATACCACGCGGGGATGGCGTGAGAGGGATCGAATTATGGAGGAGGTCGGGCTTGAGGGAGATTGAGGACTCTCTGTTTAAGAAGCTTTTCCAGCACAGACGCATATGATTCTCTAAGGGGAGTATATCGTCGCTGCATGTATCTTTACTGGAATTGCCGAGTAGCGCTCTGAGATGTAGAGGGCTCAGGCTGATTGGTCGAAGAAGATGAAGGTATGACAACCATGGCATTAGCTGAAGCCTTGGATTTAGAATTGGATGATGATGGCTTGGCAGAAGAAGAGTCATTGGTCTTAGAGCTGGGATTCTTACTCCGCAACTTGACTTTGTTTTCCTCGATGGCACGCAACTCTAGTTTGCGGGCCATCGTGAAGGCCTCGTCAAAAGTGCGGAAGGTTTGAACCCTCAGGGTGGAAGAGATATGTCAGGCACAGGCTTGAGAAAAGAGTTCAATAAGCTCGGCCTGGGGTAAGGAAAAGGAGAGTTGGTTGATAAGGCCTCTCCATCGAGCAACGAAGTCGGCTATGGACTCGTCCTCGAATTGCCGAATAGAATAGAGGTCCGTGATTGAGACTTTCTTGGTTATGTTGATGGAAAAGTGATCGAGGAAGAGCTGAGCCAATTGCGTGAATGAGAAGAGAGAATGGCTAGGAAGGGAGCTGTACCAGTCAAGTGCAGCACCCGAGAGAGACATAGGAAAGGTGCGTAAGAGTAACGCATCGTCATGGCCAATGAGGTAGCAGGCGTGTCTGAATGCCCGCAAGTGTTGTTGTGGGTCTTCCTTGTTTTGAAAGCGAGAAAACTTCGGAAGCTCCCACTGGCTAGGATATGGTCTGATTGGGACAGAAGGATGAATGGGCTCATTACAGATCTGCTCATATGAAAGAGTGTTGCGCGAGCTGGAAACAGAGGTCTCAAGACTGGTCATCTTGTCCATCAGCATCTTGATGATGTCTGCCGACGGATTGACGGGTTGCGCACCCCCTAAGTTTTAGGGCGCTTGGAAGAGGTTAGAGGAAGCGTGCGACATAGTCAGTTGTACAATGTACGGATGACTAATCGCAGGGGCGGAAGTGGAGGCTAAAGGTGGTTGGTTAGAAGACATAGCTGGGCCCGTTGTTGCCACGAGAGGCTGGACTGTGGTAACAGGGGCCAAGGGGTAAGAAGCCACCCTGGTGTTGATAGGGGCCAGGGTAGGCGGGATAGAGATGACAAGGTTTTGAAATGGAGTGGATAGCGGTTGAGCGGGTTGAGGTTGACAAGGGGCCGGAACCCCGATGGAAGTGGGCCCAATGATAGAGGGAGAGGCCACACCTGGGGGATTAGTCAAAGTCTGGTCGGTGGTCAAAGCGATGGCTTGAGTGTTCGAAGGTTGAACTATGGATGTTATCGATACAGTCGTAGTCACGACAAGGGAGGTTGGCATTCTGTAGATCAGATTGCCCAAGGAGTCCCACATTCGGCTATGCGCGAGATAGTGTTGCAAAGCCTTGACATTGAGGTCCAAGAATCGCTCGAAGTCTTGGTCCCCTTCTTGGACAATGGGAGTTTACGGCGGGGTTGGACGGACAGGAGTTCTTTCGGTCTCCGAGTTGAACTCCATTGTAGGCTTGGTCACGGACGGGGTGGATGGGAGTGGTTGACGGCTAGCGTGGTTGACAAGAGCTTTGGCTTGGCTACGAGTCAAAACCATGCAAGGCAAAGGAGGTTCAGGTCTCAGGAACTGTGTTGCTCAGTTTCAGAAGATCAGGATGGAGTCTTTGACAGAGAAAAGATAGGTTTCAGGTTGCTGGTTTTGAAAAAAAAAAAGGACAGTGACAGAGACCGACGTCAGTTGAAAAACCGATGTCGGTAGGAAATGAGGCCAGCGTCAGTCAGATAGCCGATGCCGGTAATAGATAAAGCCGACGTCGGTATCAGAACCGATGCTGGTGACAGGGGAAGCCGACGTCGGTGGCAGAACCGATGTCGGTGACTGTGTTTCCCAGAGAGCTAAAAGGTTCTTGGAAAAACAAAGAAGAAAGTGTCCTCACACACTCAAACAAACAGATGAGAAGAGGAAAATAGAGAAAGACAGACAAGCCTAAGCGATAAATCCTAGGAATTAACCTTAGAAACTTGTGGCTTATGCCTTAGATGAATGTTTGGGGAGATTGGCTAAAAAAATGGGTCCTAGAAGAAGGCGGTCTAAAGATGGTTTTAGGTGTTGTTTTAGGTGCTCAAAGATCTGTGTTAGGGTCTGGTACGTGCCCTGGTGCTAAGGAGCAAGCTCCCCTCACTTCACGATTCCAGTGGTTAGCTGGTCTCGCTTAGCCAAGATATACCTCGCCTAGAGTTTAGACTCTGCCAGAGAACGGAGTGGGCTTCCCCCTTGGTGATGAAATCCAAGTAGGGTCACCAGGACGGGTAAGGTATCCACTGGGGGATGAAATCCCAGTTGGGCCTTGTCTCAGGTATGTTTTATGTTTGTTTAGTGCATGTGATTCGGTAGTGTAACATCAAGTGTCTACGGTTTATTCAATATGCGCCTAAGTTACTAGATGTGGACTAATGCAAGCACAAGCAGAAATGAAAGTGTAATATGTTTTAATGCCCAAGTCGAAATGTGGTGTTGTGATGAAGACAAGTTTGGAGAAAGGGACGAGAGTATGATATTTAGACTAGTCTAGAATGCAAGGAAGAAAGGTTCATTTTAGTCCTGCTTATAGTGTCATTTGGAATAGAAGAAAGAGACAAGAAGAAAGGAGCCTAAATGCACCTAAATGAATGAAAAAGAAAAAGGAACCCAGGAGGAACCTAGGGTCCCACCGGGCGTGCCAGAATGTTTCTACCTCAAATTCGCTTTTCAGACTAAAAAGAAAGAAACTAAAAGAAAGTAATGGACAAGGCTTGGAAGTACCTGGACTAAAGATTGCGCACCGTGAATCCAGACGTTTGTGAGCACTCCTCTTTGGCTGTGGAGGAATGACACCTGCAAGAAAAAAGGAAACTAGGACAAGAAAAACGTTAGACAGATAGGCAGTGGGTTGCCAAGCAAAAGGCTTGTTCCCAGAAGTGTAAAAACTTCCTTAAGGGAGGTCAACCCACTGTTTGATGAAATAAGTGACTGATAAAAGACAGAATGCCAGAATACAAAAGTGACAAAGAAAGTAGAAAGGAAAGAAGAAAACAAAATGATTACCTGAAAGAGCTGTTGGGCTGAAGACAGTCGCCGAGGTCGGAAATGTCGCCGGCGTCGGTTATCTGATCTGCCGGCGTCGGCTATCCTGCCGACGTCGGTTGGGGAAGTGACCGGCGTCGGTCGGGGTTGTGGCCTGTAGTCAGGTTTGGGTTGCTTTCTGGACTGTGGACGGGTCTGAGACTGAACGAGGACAAGTTTGGATGGATTGGGGAGTGGTCTAGTTCGGGTTGGGTGCCTGGTGCAAGGTCTTTTTGGCAGAGGGATGAGGAAGTTGGAAGAGACACAGAGGACAGGGAAGAGGAGGATTCACAGAGGATGGGGCCTGAGAAGGCTTTGCAGCCTCTCAAGAAGGACAGAGGGAGCAGAAGACAATAGAAGATAGATGACTGAATACTAAAATGAAATAAAAAAAACCAGACTAGCTTACCTTTAGCTTGCTGAATGAAGAGAGAAGAAGATGTTGCTGGAGCCACGGAAGAGTTGCTGCAAGGAGAAGATACTGATCCAGGGCCTTTTCACCTATTGCTGCTATTGCACGAGGTCAAGACAGAGGAGAGATCAGAGCCAAAGCGTCAAGAGAAGTCTGTTTTCGAGCTCAAGAGTCCAGGGGGCGTGCAACGGATGCAGAAGGGGATAATGAAGGCTGCCGACGCTGGCAGTTTCGCCGACGTCGGCCGAAGGGTCGTCGACGTCGGCGGTCGCAGGATGGGCACAGAGGCTAAAAATAGCCTCTGCCCACTCTTGCACGCCGCCGGGCGAGGGGTCATGGGCAGAACGGTCACAAGGATGCCAAAATGGACGAGGGGGGATATAATGGTGAGATTTGGCCTAATAAATGCTAGGGGGAAGGTGGAGGGATTCAAGAGAGGATCCAAGGTGGCAAGGGTAGGGTGGAAAGGGGGCCTTATTTAATTAGAAATAGATGTTAATTTCTAATTAATAAGACTTAGGTGGGTTAGGGACCAAGGAGGACTAGGAGGGAGAAAGGGCCAAGGGGGAGAACCAAGGTGCAGACACGTTTGCGGTGTCTACAGGAATGAAGACGTTGAAACTAGTTTGAAGTCCTTAAATATGAAAAATACCAATTTGAAGACTTTAAGGAGGCCTAAGATTGATTATAGGGCCATACACTATGCATATTGTCAATATCTCACCTTCACTACCCTGTGTCCTATAATATGTACCTACAAGTGGCTCATATAGAGTACAGATCAATTGGAATGCAAATTTTGAAACTTGTTTAGAACTTCCTTAAGATTTTGAAGTGTTGAGGGTACCATAGCCATCAATAGTGAATCCATTGAGTAGCAAGTAGATTTTAATCACGTCCATAATTTGAAAAAGTGAGTTTAGGGACATGTTACCTTAAACTCTCCAAAATAAGAAGTATGCTTTGTTTTTGATCCTTTCATGGTGAGATGTACTGATATATATATACATTTCTAAGTGTTCCATCATGAATATTAGACCTATAATTAAGGTCTTGACTAAATAAATTGAATGTTTAGTCCTAATAAGTAATTTAGATTAATCCTTCATCTTGAACATTCTCTCACTATAGATGACAATGTTATCTAAAAAATTTTGAGTCCCAACTGGCTTTATGGTGATATAGGACCTAATGGAGGCATAAATCTACATACAACTACTTATTTGGAATTGAAATGGCACTAATGATTCAAATAAAATTGAGAGGAGTTGAAATATGGGGATTGAACTCATATCACAACCTACAAGACCTCTTTTGATCTCATGATAGACATTTATAGTTTGACTATAGGGTGACAATGCAAGTTGAACACAATCGTGGGTGTGTTGGTCTCACTTAAGGAAAATTATAGACAAGTTCAACTATGAGATGTGCCTAAAGTAATTCAATAATGTCTTATAACAATGACACAAGGTGTAATGCTGCAATATACACCTATAGGTATGCTATTTTTTGAGTAAACAACATGGTCACATAACTTACCAATTAGGCCTATCCAAATGGAAGGTATACATTGAAGGATTTATAAAAGGTTTTAATGATGAATATTTTTGAAAAGACCCTCACAGTAGTGATATATTATCTCATGAGTTTCACATAGTAAGTAAATAGAGCATGGAGGGTTCCAACATATAGATTACAATCAATTCACCAACCCTGCACATAATGAGTGCTACAGAAGTCTACCTTGAGTTTCATGATGTTTGGAGATGCTAAAAGTGTGATCCAACCTTACAATTTTATACATAGGATCCCCATAAATTTCAAAATCTTCTCACACCCTTTTTTTTCTTGAGACAGTAGGGGAAGTTCCCTCTGTTCTTTCTCAGATAGAGGGCACTCCAAGGTGGTAAGGTCTACAAGCAAGATATGAGAATGATGAGAAGAATATGTCAAAGAGGATTATAACATTACAAGGATAGGTATAAAAGTTGTGGTTAGCATTAATGAACATGAATAAGTCCTTATATGTGATAAAGGCCAAACATGGTGACCTAAACCCACATGAGTATAGTCAGGCCTACTAGGCCTTAACTAGGCCTAAGCCCAATTAGAGGGATAATACCACTTCTAGAGTTAGATGAGCCTTGAAATAAATTTGATCATATTAATGGAGAGATAAGAAATGTGTGATAACCATTAAGTTGTAGAGATTCATCATAGTTTAGCCAACAACGATATTTTTTACCTCAGGCTTGAACAAAATATAGGCAAGAAATAAAAAAGGCAACTTTGGAAGCTCATACCTGTATAGATATTTAACATGGAGACTTGAGGAGTTAGGGGATTTTGAAGAGGGTCATAAGTAAGGTTCTAGTGTAATTTTTTTTGAGGATTGAATGTTAGACTTTTATAAACAAATGCTAAGGATCAAAACTAGTTAAAACCCTCCAAAACCCTTGATAATGACCCAATTGGAAATAAAAAGAATACAAGGCATCCAAATAAATTTGTATGACTTGTAAAGTGATGTGGACTTTCAGATAACTCCATCAAGCTTCTTCCCATCATATTGGTTTCTACCCTATTTGTACAGATAGGGTACAAAACTAGTTTTCTTGACAGAGTTTAATGTTTTATAGGTTTAAGGGAGAGTTAAAAGTTGAGAATCACTTTATGAGGTTAATTGGGACCTAAAATAACTAATCATACCCATTTATTACTTCAATAAATCACATAAGTACCTATGTAAGCACCTTCACTTTAGGTGGTTTAAACTGGCATAGTGAATGGAAGATGATCACCAAGTGAAAAGGTGATAACTCTAATTGGGAGGCATTTTAAGGTATAAATAATGGATTTAAGGATAGGAAAAATATTTATAGGTATCATACCACACTATTTATGGATTGGATTGGAAAATTGAAGGTCACTTGAATGATAAGTGTGAGGAATGAGTGAAATAAGGATGATGGTGACTGGAGGCAGTGAGAACACTTATCCAGAAGAAGATCAGTGATGAAGGACACATCCAATGCATGTTTGAGATTTTTATTAAACACCCCATCATAGTTCACATGTGGTAATTATTATTTTTATACTTTAGAGTGCTCAAGAGAAGAAAATGATGAAGGCAATTTCCAAATAGGTAGTTGAAGAGTCCTATGCTAGATTTGAGGAGTTTTAATGCTTGGAGAGACATTTGTCCAAAGATAAATTTCATGATATATTTAATAATTAATTAATATATATATATGTAACTCTCTCTCTCTCAGCTTTACACTCATTCTTATGACTCTTGAGCTTCATTCTTCTATCTCCTTTCTCACATTCTATAAGTACTAGCCATTTTGGCTCTTCGAGACTAATTCCACATTTGATATGGTGAATCCCTACTAGTTTGATGCTACACTTTGCCTTTTAATAATACATGAAATCTGGTTTTTAGTTCATAAATATATTTTCTAAGTGTGCAAAGTGATGTATGGTGAGGTCAAGTGATAAACAACTATCCTTGTCTTCTCTTTGTCCTTTCATGTTTGGTGCAATAAGTTCTCATTTTAATAGGTCATATGGAGTGTAGCTAGTGTGTTTGTATTCCTTCAAGTATGAAATTGTATTTAGAGTCTAAAATATAACCTATAGTCTACTCACCTTAAGTTGTCTCATGCATATCACCTCCATATTGAAATATTAATGTTAGAACATCTTAGGACTTTGAAGCTTGTGTTTTAGGTCTTATTTCTTAGTGTAAGAGTATGATCACCTTGTGGAGATATTCATGGTGTATCACCCTCTTATAATAGTTTAATTTCATGAATATTTCTACCCTTTTTCACACATGCAATTAGTTAATGTAGGTGATAAGCACTTAAAGGTCAATTCAGGGAGCTATCCCTTAAACCTAGAGGTCTTCCTTTACCATAGGCAACCCACAAGCCTAAAGGTATTCCAATGTTGCCCAGATCAAAGAGTAGGATTGAAAAACCTCCTCTAGGGTGCAATATTTTGTGCAAAAACTTATATCACAACATCCTATATGATATAGAAACATTTCTCTCTGATCTCATAGAGTCCTTATTTAAAGTAAGTTATATTTGAATCTAGTGTATCCTAGTTATATCTACACCTAATCTAGACATATTTGTCTAATTTATAACAATATATTCATGAGATAAGTATAAATGTTGATATAATTAGTGTAATCTAAATTTTATACCTATCATCTCAACCTATCTAGCAATGATGTCCTATCTCAATTTATCAATAGTCACCTATGCCTTAATGGATATCAATGATCTAGATGGGCCCACCTACCTTGCATCCACCATCACCTAGAGATCTTGAGTAAATCCTATCATATCTACCTCCATAATATCTTCATCATTCCTAGTCTCCACCTCATCCTCATTGTAATCAATCTCTACATCATCTCCCTCATATATCTCTATATCATTAAATCTTCCTCTCCCTCATCCTCTCCCTCCTCCTTTCTACCCTCATTTGTTATTACCCTACTTGTTGCCCTAGTTTGAAGTACTCTTATATCTTGTCCACCATATCCATCTCATGGAGTAGTAAATATCATAAGCTAATGTTAAGCCCACCATACAACATATGCTCATGTAACTCTTATATCTTCTATCCTACCTACATATATAGAGGCCACCTATGGCACCAATCCAAAAATATCCCCAGACTCATCTCAATTAAGAATGGGTCCCCACTAATATCTCTCTTGTATGTGCAAACTGATGTAGACATGGTGATACATCTTATTGCACTCTAAACTAGAACTATACTCTATCCAGCCTATACCACTTAATAGTATAATCATATCAATGTACAATGTAACAAAGAGTATTCATATACAACATATACTCTATATCCTCTATCTATTAAAACTAAATATCTTGATAGGGCATCTAGGTCAAGTTAGCCTTAGTCATCTCATCAGTAGTTCATCTATAATATCTGAGCTCTCCCTTATGTAATCTATGCCCTAGTCATACCTAATACCATCCATAATCCATTATCTCATCTAGACCCCTCTACTACCATATATCAATGGGTATTTTAATAGCTTTATTCTCCCATGCCCATTTATGGAAAAGTGTTAATGGACTGATGCTTCATCCACCTCAGTGAATGATATAATGAAGATCATGGTGTAGATGCTCTAAAATAGCTAGCCCTTAAGAAAAAAACAACTATATATGACATGTCTCAGACCACACCTCTTAAACCCATGTGAAAGAGTTGATCACTCTTGTTAATTAGTATAATACCATTAATAATAGCCATAATAAATAAAAATATTATATCATAAAAAATTGGTATAATAACATCCTCATCCATGGCCTCATCTCAGGTTATGTCCATAATGAGCTTAATATCATCAATATCCACATATCCCCCCTAAACCCTCTCAATATACAAAGGCCCAATCACCTCTTCCAACATTACCTGTATAGCCATCTAGGCAAGACAATATAAAGGATGACCTTGATAGACACTCATAATATGTGATAGGTAACCTCAAAGGTAACTGTAACCTCTCTTGTTGGTAGCCAAAATGTCAAAGTGTCTGATCTCCACCACTCTACTAAAACATTAAGTGATGCTTGATATGCTTAAATGGTCGGCATCCTCACTATGTGAAGAAGCTTGATAGTATCAAATAAGCCATTCATATAGTATTTACACATAATGGGATGGTGTAGAACATGTAATCATGCTCCTAAACTATTAACACATCTAATTGCTCTTGTAATTGATTCAAAGTCACTCTGATTAATCATTTATTTCTAATTTATAATCACACATCTAAATTCTAATCACATTTATTTTTATACCATTACAATGTCATCTAGTCCTATTTCATGTTGATTACATGTTTTCTTTGTTTCTATATTCAAGTTCTATTTATCTGATTAATTAGGATGTTTTCACCATTTTTGAGGTAAATTCATCATTTAACAGGCCAATTTCATTATTTCTAGGATGAATTCACCGTTAAATAGTCTTTCATCCATTTCACTATTTTTGGGATGATTTTAGTGATAATATGATCCATTTCACACATATATATTAAATTTATCCATTTACACGACACTAATTTTCCTAACATTTTAGTTGTTTACTAGTGACAAATTCACCATTTGACTCGATCGTTTCATTGTTTGGCCAGATGAATTCATCATTTGGCAAAATCACTCTATACCATTTCAATTTTTGGTGATTTCACTATTTTTTGGGACCAATTCATTGATAGCATGGGAAAATTCACTAAAATGTTGACAAATTCACTATTTTAAATGATGAATTCACCATTTATGTGGTCAAATTCACCAATTAAAAAATAATGAATTCATCTAAATTCTAAATTTAACATGCAATAAATTATAATAAATGAGAAATTAACAAAAAAAAAGGTATTAACCAATGGTCCCACACCTCATGGTTACCTATACTCTCAAACTCAGTTTGGAAGGGCCCTTGATCATTGTCAGTGAGCCATTTTCTATTGGTCCCTCATGTATAAAAACTCAGAGGTAAATTTTAAATTGGAAGGTGAAAATGAACAAAACTTTCACTCTAGGGTGAATATCACTCTAGGGTGAATCTATAGCCTTTTATTTCAAAAAAATCCTCCTATGTGCTATTTTTCTTCATTGGAGGCTCATTTTTAGCCTTTGGATCCATTTTTATTCTTATTTTCACCTATCTCTATCATTTTCCCCCTCCCATATCATTTTTACACTATTTGATCATTATTTCAAGGGTTCACTTGGCCAAATAATTTTTTGAATCTCCCCTTGAGGGGGCATCCAGGGCTTACTAAGTGTTGCTTTGGGTATACCCATTTGTTAGTATTTTTTCAATAAATTTCATCAAAACTAATTTCCATCAATTTTTGTTTTATAATCATTTTTACAACTTTTTATTCTTTAAAAAGTTGTTTCTTCATCCACATCTCACAATGCCTTATCAAATGGGGGTAAATGTAGACATTATAATTTTATCACTTCCATGTCATAGTGACAAAATAGAATGAATTCCTATAATTACACACATTATACATGTTCAAATTCACCTTAGGGCATCTCTAGGTGAACCAATTCATTGTATTTCTCTATTTAATTGTCATTTCTCTATTTAATTACTCTATTATGGTCAATTCAATATTTTTTATTCTCTGATCAATAAATCCTATTAATTCCTCCACTTTAAATCATTCTTATAATTATAGTTATATTACAAATAGAATTATAATTATATTAAAATTAATAAATTCCTCTTTTTCCTTCCAAGTGGGCATCTTCATGAAAATAAAGGATCTTGAGATTAAATATGCTTTTATGAGCTAATAAATTTGATAAAGTGAATTAATATACAATATTATTCTCCACCTTTCATCTTGGAAATAAGATGAAGGACTCACAATGAATATTGTGAGATATTTTAGGGAGTATCCTCAACTCTTCATCTTGGAAATAAGATGAAGGGCCCACATTCATTATCCATGTGCTTTCTTGGGAATGATTTTCCACCCTTCATCTTGGAAATAAGATAAAGGTCCCACAATGAATCTCACAAAGATATTATGAGGAGAATTCTCCACCCTTCATTTTGAAAACAAGATGAAGGGCTTATATTAATTCTTACTTGATATTTTCAAATATCGTCCTCCACCCTTTATCATGATTGAGATGAAAGGCTCACATTAGTGATCTATGTGTTGATCCATGTGCACATTTGAGAACTCATTTGAAATCATTCATCTTGATTTCAAGATGAAGGGTCCTCCTTGATCCTAATTTGTTATAAATTGACCCCTTTACATTGCAATTCAATATGTTCAAGAGTTATAGCAAATCCCTAGCATTTTATCAAGCTAACTTGTTCATCAACCCTCTTCTTGTGATCAATTCAACATCATCCATAACTTCAATGGAGATGTCCTCATGCAATTGTCATTGATAAAGACCATCTAAATCTATATTCAAGCCAATTCCAACAAAGATGAGTTCCAATGAAGGTTTGCATTATGTTTGTTTGAATCTTTAGCATTATTTCTTTGTTTTTTTTTTCTTCATGAGGTTTTAGGTGTAGGTTTTAATATCTATGATTGATTTACTTGTATTTTAAAACTTAGTGAAAATATCAAGAAATTTGCATTCTAATGATACATCTACATCTTTCATTTTATAACCAGGTCGATCAGATCGATATAGTTTTATATTTCTTGTGATTTAAAAATTTTATTTATACTAAGTCGAAGGCTTGATTTTGTTTAAATATTTTATTTTTTATCTTTGTAGGCTCAAATCTACATGTAAAAAACATAGTTTAAATCAACAATTCAACCTTCTTAGGAAAACTACTGCATTGACCTGGTCGACTATATATTATATTCTAGGTTCACTCTAACTAGATAAGTAATTTTTTTGTTAAATTTTAAGTAAATCCATTTCCCTCTATTTTTCAAAATTAAATTTCAGTATTATATTTACCAATTTTTTAGTTCTATAAAATTATACCCTTACAATCAATTAATTTGATTGGCTTAACTTAGTTATGTATCTTATTTCTATCCATAAAACTAAGTCAACTTACTCAACTATGTTAATTATGGACTCTCTTCCAATAGACTAAGTTGATCAACTTGACTCCATTTTATTTTATTTGTACAACTTAGTCAACCAGGTCAACTCTATTTTGATATTTTTATTCCTAGTTCAAGCAAAGAGAACTAACCTACATTGATAGAATTTAAACTCATTTTAATTTTCAGTTGGATTCCTATTTATTTAATTTAAAAACACTACAAAATAGCTTTCTAAACTTTGATTTTCACTCTTATTTTTTGCTTTGTTTGGTTTTACCTAGAAACTATGTATTGAAAGTTTTCAAACTACTTATTTACTATCATGAAGGGATACTCAATACTCTATTTATGGTCTTTATATATCATTTATATATATCATGGTATGAGATATTTTCCACAATATTCATAGTCATAGTACATATCTAAACATGGTCTTTATTTTATACCTACCTCATAGTATTTTGGGAATGCCTAGGATTTTTATCTTTATTAAACCTCAGGAATCTAACCATATGTTTACTTGTATGGTGCATCAGTTAGTGGTTATCATTGAGAAGCTACTTCTAGTTTACCCTTAAAACTAGGTTTAGTGGGTTATAAGAAAGGTACTTCCTCCATAGTGATTTAAAATATTGGGCTGACACTATTTGATAAGTATCTTTGGAAGCCTACACTTTCAATCAAAATTTTTAGTATGACTTCCTGATCTTTTTTTTGAAAACTCAATTAGCTTTTAAATATCATTATTGTTGCTTATTTTTTTTTAAATTATTATATCTTGTATTGTAAATTTTTATTAGCCAGCATTGATACAAATTTTTTCTTATGTGCTTCAACTAGATCGATCATCTCCACCTAGTTGCTTGTGTGTTTAGTTTTTTTCTATAACTAAAACTAAATTATCTAGATTCAGACCATTTTAATTTTTTCTAGATTATAAAACTCATTCAACTAGCTCGACCCAAACTATTTTAGACTATTTTATTTTCCTTCCTATAAAACTCAGTTGACTAACTCGACCTAGTCTATTACAGACTATTATATTTTCCTTCCTATAGAACTTAGTTGACTAGCTTGACCCAACCTATTATAGACTGTTCTATTTTCCATCCTATAGGACTTAGTTGACCATATCAGCCTAGTATATTACAAACTATCATGTTTTTTGTCTATCAAACTATGTAAAACTATTTAACTATATACTTATTGGCTAATTTAGTTGTCTCATATTTTTTGAATTTCTATAGCTCGATAAACTACTGTATTAACCTGCTTAACTCTATACTAACTGGTTGACCTAGTTTACCTTTTGTCCTATCATATGCCTATTTAAAAATGAATTAACATGTCTAATTGCATAATAATTTGTATAAATAGTCATTTTTCATACCTGAATTTCATCTAGCCAATCTTGTACAATATTTGGTCAACTTAGTTTTATTCCCATAATTTTCCTCCTTAAACATAATTTACACATTCTTAGATTTATTTTTACCTTGAGTAAACATCATGAAATCACCTATAAAAATATTTATTTATAACCTTAAAACATTTAGATGATACATGGGTTGTTATTTTTTACCTACTTTTGCCACCCAAGAGGATAATTCCGCATGGTGCACTTTTTCCTGTCCTTCATCTATTTATTGTAACATGGTTCATATCACTCAGTGATGAGTTAGATGTTTGTAATCCATTTCAAAATTCTTAGGATACCATCTTATCTAAACTACATTACTACACCATTGGAGTAATCAATACAAGCTTAATGAATAATCCCATAGGGAATCCTCCAATAAGCAACGTCCCTACTAACAATGGGAATGCTCCTTCTAATAAAACCAACATTCCTTCTCTCAACAATTTTAATATTCCACCTCTAAACTCTAATAATCAAAAGAGACAAATTAACACTAATCAAATTCTTGCATAAATAATCCAATAAATGAATTTTATGAAAATGACAAACACCTCTCAAGTGATGCAAATACATCATTTATTACAAATGACTAATCAACCTCTTGTTATATTACCTTAAAATAATCAAAATTTTATTCCTCTTCCTCTGAGAGATGCAAGTGGGAATATCCTTCCATAATCACTTATGCATAATAAAATGCTTTAAAATATCCAAAATAAACCTTTACATCCTTTCATTATCTCTAGTGATATTGGAAACATTTCTCCAAATATTAAATATGATGGAACTAAAGACCTTAAATCTTTTATTAAGGCATTTGGTAATATCTACAAGGAATGGATCCAAACAAATACCTTTGCTACTACCAAAATTTTAGTCAAAACATTTATAGGTGATGTTTTAGAATGGTATAATCAATTTCCTCAACATTCCATCACAAAATTAGAAGATTTAGATAATGTAGTTAAATAATTTCAACAAAATTATCTTCTATAAAATTATCTTAGTCATTTTATCAATGCTAAGAAATCATCCTAAGAATAAGGTCATGATTTCATCAAATGATGGAAATCATTAGCTCATAAAGTAGATCATAACATGAATGATGCTAATCTCTTCAAATTATTTATCATTGTTCTAATACCTTTAGTTTAATATAAGGTTTGGAATTTTTATCTACAAACTTTAAATGAAGCATTTTATCAAGCTAAAAGATAGGATTTCCATATGAAATAGTTTGACCCAATTCATAGATCAACCAAGGAATATGTACAAACCTCAATTAACACAATTACAAGTACTACTCAAATAAAAGTAAGAGTAGTCAAATTAGATAATCAAATTTCTTCCTACCCACCATTTGGTACCATAAATGAATTACTTATTATCTCCATCTAAACCCTTCACCTATAATGCTACCATACCTTCATGGTGTGACCCTAACAAATTTTGTTGGTTTCATGCTAATGTGGGTCAATCTCATGAAACATGTTATGGGATTGTCAAATTTGATGTTTATTTCATGTTAAGAGACACATTTGGCCATGATGCTATGATCAGATTATGTCATCATGATTATATTAAATCATCCCAAAATAAATAAGTTACTAAAACTATATCTTCCAAACCTCAAAACTCTTCTTCTATCTCTGACACAAAACATTCAAATGACAATATTTATGCAATTTATGCTTATTATGATCAATATTATACCAATTATCACTATGTGAATGTAACTAAAGTTAATTATAGATGGAAACTTGTTCAAAAAGACCCTATCAATAAACCTAATAAATCCTCCATCAAGGAACAACTACTTAAAGATACTAAAAATAATGCACCCACATATATTGAATCAAACAAGGAAACACTTACACAAATAGAACCCCAAATTAGTTCTCCTATTCTTACAAAAAAAATCATACCTCATAAAACTCATGTTGGTTCTTCATCCTATAAATTGCATTAGAATTTATTTGAAGAACTTAATTCAATGCCTTGTAAAATTCCCCTTATGGAATTAGTTCGTACTTCTCCATTTTATTAGAAATTCCTTATGAAAAAATAAAAAAATATTTAAGAACCACCATCACTTGTTTTTTAAATCCCTTCTAATGACCCTTCACTTAAAGAAGTGCATACAATTGAAATAATTTCCATATCCTCTAAATCATCCATATAATTTATTGAAGAGGATATGATTAATGATGAAATTCCTTTTTTGAGTTGATGATCCACCCCTCTTTATTAAAATTGAGACCTATAATACCCTTAATAAAAAATTCTTATTAGATGAAGGATTAGGTATTAATGTTACCTCTCTTTGGTTAATTCAACAAATTAGATACACCAAATAAAATATTAAACAAACAAGTCTCACATGTAGAGGATTTGATAAAACCAATTAAAAATCACTTGGTTACATTTAGATCCCACTTACTATTGGACCTAAGACAATTTTCACTAATCTCATGGTTCTTTATTTACCTTTATCTTACAACATGCTCTTTGGTCTCCCATGGATACATCATATGCAGACTATTGCCTCTTTAGGTACTCAAAGTATCAAATTAATTTATAATGACAAATGTTATAAACATGAATATGATCATAATATATAGAGTATAAAAATACCAAATCCTAAATCTCGATATTGCATGTCAACTATTCCCCACATCAATAGTGTACTTCTACCTAAATTTGTTAACATGAATCCTGATTTACATGTTACTCTTACTGATTTAGATGATGATGAAACTAATGAATTATAAAATTATTATAATATTAATATAATACATCCTTATATTTTGGAATATCTTCTTCCTTATTTGATTCTACATGATTGTACCATTCCTATAATTGATGATATTACTAACACTCCCCCTCCATGCAATGCATATGAATCTTCTTACATAGAAGATGACTTTACATTTGATGAGTACGGAGTAGCCAAATTAGTTTAAGATCCTTTAACCATGTCTCCTAAATTTTTTATCAAATTAGGTGTTTCAACTAATTATTCTCTCATGGAAATAAATGCATGCACTATTTATCACACTTATGATGCTAATTATATCATGGCCCAAGCCCAATCACGAGATTTAGATGTTTAACATTATCAAAAGACATTAACAAAAATACATGACTTAAATCATAATGTACATGTCATTAATATATCATATGTTATTGAATTATATCCTAAAGGTAATGTACCTCATATCAATCCACCATTATTAGACACCCCATGGGTAATTAAATAAATTTTGACTCAGGAGTCCTCTATAATTTCTACACACACTAATATAATGCAACCTATTATCCCAAAAATAAACATTATTCCTCATGATATTATAGATACCACGAAGGTTATACAACTCAATATGAATGAAACTTCATATATTTAACAAACTAATATAAACATTACCAATACAGTTGACTCTATTCAACCAAATATCCCCAATATAAAATCTATACCCACTATTACACCATAAATTACCTTAGACACTAAATCCATTGATGTTAGTAAAATACATTATTAATATGATATCAATGGTAATCAAATCATTGATCTAGAAGTAGATGTCAAATACTATAGACCCTTAACTACACTTCCTAGTGATGAATCTATACTTGAGCTATTCCATGTTAGAGAACCTCATCTTCCATGCCAACATCATAAAATTTGTAAATTTAATCAAAAGGTCCCCTTTTTTTTAAAATTTAATTGTTAGTATCGATTATAAAACACATGTCATTCATTCTCTCCCTCCTTCTCCATACCATTTCCATTATGGAAATGATATGCTTATCAAAGAAAATACAAAAATAGAATACGGGAAACTGACATGTCCTTGACCTATTACTATTTATAAAGAGATCACTCTCAAAGAGTATGATAACTTTAGTTTTTTATTTGAAAAATATCATGAATAATTTTCTTGGTCATATGAATATATGTTTGGAATTGATCCTAACATCATTGTTCATAACATTGTCACTTATCTGGATGATAACCCCTCCCCCCAAAAAATTTATACCTTATGTCACAAAGAAATAATTAAAATTTTGGATGATAAATTCATTAAACCCATAGAATACTTAGAATGGATGTAAAAAAATATTACCATTCATAAAAAAATCATAATGATTATCCATATATGCATTAATTTTTGTAATCTAAATTTAGCATGTCCAAAAGACAACTTTCCCCTACCTTCAATAGATGTTATCATCAATTCTACCATTGGGTATGAAATGTTATCACTCATGGATGATTTCTTAGGATATAAACAAATCCACATAGATCCTAAAAATCAACATAAAATAACACTTACCATAGAATGGGGAAACTATTTTTACATTAAAATGCCTTTTGGTCTCAAAAATGTTGGAGCCACCTATCAACGTGCAATGATCTATATTTTTCATGATATTATTCACAAAATTGTTAAAACTTATGTGGATGACCTAATTTCAAAATATAAAATTATTGAAAATCACCTTCATGATTTAGCTATCATTTTTGATTGACTCATTAAATATAAATTCATACTTAATCTATTTAAATGTGTATTTAGAATTACATCTAGTAAAATTCTAGGTTTTCTAGTTTCCATTTGAGGCATTGATGTCGATCCTACTAAAATAAAAGATATAATCAACATTATTATTCCTCACTCTATTCTTGATATATGAACATACATAGGAAAACTTGGGGTAATTCATCATTTTATTCCAAAAATGACTTATCACTTTTACTCCATTAATTCTCTTCTAAAATAAGCTAATTATATGTAATGGATGGATTCATGCCAAAAATAATTTGATAGTATGAAAGAATCTTTTCTTCATCCTCCGACTCTTCATCCACCTTAAAATGATTATCTATTAATTATATACATCCTCTACTCCCATATCATTTAGGGAAATGCTTGCCCAACAAGATGATACCGGTAGAGAATATGTTATTTATTATATCAGTCAGGGTTTAATAGATTATGAAAAATGTTATACCAAAGTAGAATGTGATTGCCTTACTATCTATTTCACACCTTAAAATCTCCATCATTTTATGTTTTAATAAACTACTTACATCATTATTAAATTGGATCTGATTCTTTATTTATTCTCCAAGGCTTTCCTACCTAGATATAAAATCATCAAATGGATGGTCCAATTAATGGAATTTGACCTTTGAATTGTTACACAAAAATATATCAAAGGATAAGTCATCATAGACCAAATCGTGGTGATTTCCTCATCGGCTATAAACTACCTTTAAGATGCTTTTCCTGATGAAGAAATTCTTTATTGTGAATGTATTAACCAAGAAATTTCTCTCAAAGATTATTTTCACAATTTCACTACTGATCTAGAAGTAAATAACCAAGAAGAAACTAATTTCACTCCTACCACTAAATCTAAAGTAGTCATTAAAGAATTATAGGAGTTTATAATTGATTTACATTAAGATACTTGGACACTTTACTTTGATGGTGTAAAATTCCTTTAAGGAGCTAGGGCATGTTATATCTTAACCAACCTACATGGTAAAATTAGACCTTTATCATTTTGATTAACTTTTGATGTCACCAATAACATGGATGAATATGAATCTCTAATATTAGGCATGCAAGCTACAATTAATATATACATTCCATATTTATAGGCTCTAGGTGACTCATAACTTATATGTTGTCAAGTTAGTGGAGATTATCAATACAAAAATGAAAACTTAATCACATATCATCAAATTTATAATACACTTGCCAAAGAATTTGCCTCTTTTACCATTGAACAATTTCCAAGAGATCAAAATGTTATAGTTGATTCTCTCACCTCATCAGCATCTTTATTTCACCCTCATCTAGTACTTCATGATTCTCAATTTCTTATTCAATGAGAAAATCACCTTCTTTACAAAAAAAAAACAATTCTCTAATTTGTCATATTAAGGTTATTACTATTTGACAAAGCCCATGGTATAAAAACATAATTCAATTCATTGAACATCAAACTTATCCTCTAAACATGGATTCTCATAAAAATACCTATATTCACAAACAAGAATTCAAATATGTCCTTCGATATAATGCCCTTTATTATCATAATGAAGAAGGAACCCTACTACATTGTGTAATGTAAGAATAAGTTCATTCTCTCCTAGAACAAGCACATGGGGGCATTTTTGGTGGTCACTTTAGTGATCATGCTATAGCCTGTAAATGCTTATGTATGGGTTACTTTTGGCTTACTCTTGAAAATCATGACATTAAATTTTATAAAAAGTGTAATTTTTGTCAACTTTATGAAAATATAATCCAATATCCTTTAGACTAACTCCAAACAATGGAGTATCCTTGGACATTCTCTATGTGGGGATTATATCTCATTGGAAAATTACCTAGATCACAATATGGTCACATATTCATTATAACTGCCATTGAATATTTTAACAAATGGGTAGAATCCATGCCTCTTGATAATGTCACTAGTATTACCATTTCCAAATTTATTCTTAATTAAATCATCTGTCATTTTAGAGTTACTCATACCATTATCTCTAACAATGGTGGAAACTTCAAAAATAAAGATATGAAACAATTATGTGCAAAATTCAAAATTACACATAAATTTTTAGTACCTTATCATCCTCAATGAAATGGGCAAGAAGAAGTCACTAATAAAATTCCAAATAAAATATTTCAAAAAAATATTAGAGAACCTCGTACTAATTTGTACCTCCATCTATATCGCACACTTTGGGCTTACCTCACTAGAATACTAACTGCTACTAGGGCAAGCCATTTTCATTTGTATATGGGTCTAAATTAGTCTTACCAATACAATTTGAACTCCCATGTTTACATATATCTCTTCATGGTATAATTCTTGATGAATAATTATGTGAGGCTCATCTCCATGCTTTAGATTTCCTTGATGAGTGATGTATGGTTGATTTACAACATAATCACCAATAAAAGGCTCATATTGTTAAACAACATGATAAAAAAGTTTAAAGTATGAGCTTTCAATGTTGGTGATTGAGCTTTAAACTAGATTATACACATCATAAAGAAAGAAAATATGCCCAAAAATGGTGGGGTCCTTACTTAGTAAAAGACATTCTTGGTCCTAGTACATATATATTACAAACTAATAAAGGACACATTTTTAAATAACCCACTAAAGCTCAATTTTTAAATGAATATTTTTCTTAAATATTTAATTTATTTTCATACTTCCATATACTTTAAATATTAACACTTTTTTCAGGCTTCCTCCAAAAATATCAAACTTTGCAACAAGACATTATATTCAGTAACCTTAGCCCCTATCATTGGTCCTTTGGTCTATCTCTATTACTTTCATTTAATTCATTAGTTACATTGTAAGACCATGGATAGGGTCCCATCATCCTCATAAACATCTTTTATTTCATATTCTAAACTTAACATTTTCTCTTTGATCATGAATTTGTCATTTTATAAGTTTAATTTCTTTCTTTATTTCCCGTTTCTTTTGTGAGTTGCAATATAAGCCCTTAGATAGGACCGAACCTTCCTCACAATAAATTATTCATATTTTTACCCACTTTGGTTTATGTTTTATGAGTTATAGATTAATACCTTGGATAGGACAAGGCTTTCCTCATAAAATCTATAATTTTTTCAAGACTATCTTTAAACCATAGTGTTTTTCTTAAAAATTAAGGTAATGGTTAAGGATTGTGATCTCATACATTTGAAATTAGTTTTGTTTTTTAATGATAAACCTTCAAAATAATCTATTTATGCATGTTTCCCTACATTTACATCATTTATTATGATATAGATTCATACTTACATATCATTGTATCCTTTTCACATTGTCACATTATTTTATGATTTGAGGCTACTCAATCATTTCATATTCATTTTCCTTGACTCCCTTATTTTCATTCCACTTTAGGCACACCAATTTTGGTTTTAATATAACATTATTATTTAACATGCATGTACAAGACTCATATATACCACTCTCTCTAAGTTATTTTATTTAGCTATCAAGTCTAAATTTTCTAGTGATAGTATTTTTTAACACCCATGTTGGTTTTATGAATCCATATGGAAGAGGAATAAAAAAATCCATAAATTTTTTAAAATACAAATAATTAAAAACAAAAGGAAATGATAAAAGGAAAATATCAAATCCAAAATCACACCAAAATATGTGATTATTAAGCACACCTTCTATTATAGTCTAAGATCAAACTCCACAATTGGTCTCATGATAGAGTGGAGGTCCATTGGGGTGCTGTAGGCCAATAAACTAGGATAGAAGATTTAAAAATTATCCATGGTGCTACCTACTTTCTCACACAAGTAACTAATATTTGTTGTAGATTGATAGCTTTGTAATGGGTCCTTAGGAATGCGGAACATGTTCTGAGAAGGTAGGTCCATTTTACTTTTCATGAATATAGCTGTCATGGGATGATGTTTATAATTCACTAGATAACCCAAATTTGTGTGGTTAAGGAAACTTCTTGAGTCATCAATGTATAAATTCCTCTTGTTTTTCCAACTTAATTTGAGTGTCTTGATTATGGTAAATATTTTATAAATTGGTACCACCTGTATTTATCCCACCACCCATTTCATCTTCCCCCTTGATAAGTAAGTTTGTTTTCTAAATATATTTCACAACTTCTATATTCCCTCTTCTTCACATCTTACTAAAACATTATACCAATAGTTTTATTTTGGTGATATCTATGTTAATAATAAAATAATATTTTTGAGTGACTATGCATTACTTCCTTACACCATTACTTTAGCCTTCTTGGATTTCCTCAATTTACTTTAAAATTATAAAAATTATTTATCATTCTTTTTGAGAATAATCTTGTTTTGTTTCTCTATTTTAATTTTTACATTATTGAGTGAGTTTCAATTGTTACTTTTCACTCATAAATGTTGTTTTAATTTATGTTCTTTTCCATCTTTATTTAATTTTGCTTTTTTACTTCATTTACATTGATGTCATATTTATTATTTCACCTTCACATGTCCTTGGTTTGATCTGGTCTATTACTTTTCTTCCTTAAGGTACATTCTTTTGTTTGATCTAGTCTATTATTTTTCTTACTTAAGGTACATTTTTTTGGGTTTGTCAATCATTTAGTAGCCTTGTATTTTTTGGTTACCCAATTTACTCTTAGTTTTCCTTGGTCATTTTGGTTCTAACTTAGCATTTACCACCCTAGCTTACCAATTAACCAAGTGATTTATTTTAGTTCTACAAAGTTTAGTTATTTTGATTTATCTTCATTTGTTTATTTTTGCTCTTTAGTTTTATCTTCTTAGGGTTTGTCCAAAGTAGCCAATACACCCTCAACAATCAAGATTAAAAATATAATAGACAACCATTCAATGATAAAGGTAAGTCAAGGTATGTATATGATACTTTTAATTACTTGAGTTGTTTCCTTACTATCATTTTAATTTATGATTTACATTATAATTTTTTTTAGCTTGACATTATGGGTTGTAAGCTATTTCTCAAAGCACCATCCCATGTTACAACTATGTGACACATGATGAAATTTGAGTGGGGCATACATATACATAATATTAATTTTTTTTATCAATTACTAATGCTTTCTCTATTATAGGAACCCATCGAATATTAATCTATTTGAGTGCACACCTTAAAGGGTGCACCAAGAAAGGGGTTGGTTGACCTTTGGTGCTTTGTACGATTTTTGGCCCCTATACTACCACCTAAAACAAATACAAACTACTCTTATATGTTTCTCTAAGTATCAAAACCCCACTTATATAACTCTCAAAGTATCTCATTACCCAAAATATCCCCCACCTAAGTAAAAACCCCTTTTTACTACCTTTATTACTATATAAACTAAGTTAGCCCCATTTTGTGTTTAACACACATTACAAAACTCTTTCAGCCCAAGCCAACATAGTTTGAGACCTAATGGCTCTACTTAGCACCTAAAAAAGTTGATTGTGTTGACTATTTTGACTAAATTATTGAGAGGGTTTAGGGTCAATCCATGGCCATAAATAACCCTTAAATTCATTTTAAAATAGAGGATCATTTAATTATGCATCATTACTATTGTTAATCAGGAGTATGCCCTTATGAGAAAGTGTGTTATTTCTTCCTCCTGCCGAAACATGGAATCTCTCCTAAGTATGGGTGAATTTGGAATGGAGAGAATCTCTAGAGAGGACTGGTTCCCTTGATGCACTCATTAAAATTTGTTCTTAGACCTACTATCTACTAGTTCTAACTATGAAAAGGGTGAAAGGGATGTTACTTGTAATGGGATTAAAATGAAAAGTGGGAATGAAGGTGATGGACCAATATTGTATGACTAATTATTGTTTCAATAAACACTCTTATGAAAAGGAGAAGCTTGCACACATTCTCTAAACTTTAGGAAAGACTTCTACAATAGTGTTTCACAAGAAGGACTTGATAAACTCAATCTTTACAAAGAAGGAATGTAAAGAACTGAATTCACATCTAATGCTTGGACTAAAGTTGATCTTGACACTTAGAATGAATTGTATGAGTTAAAATATGATGAATGAAGGTAAAAAAACTAGATAATAACATAGGAAAATAAATACATCACAATGATATATCAATGGCAAACATATACACTTCACCAAAAAACTTGAAAAATGGAAGAACAAAAGCTTCTTATTTTTCTCAAAAGGTGAGTGGAAGAGTTTTAGCAAAACAAAGAGAAAAGAGTGATTAAAAAATTATGTGAAATGAGTGCAAATATAAAATAAAAATGATATGAGACAAAGTATCTCCAAAATAAGGGTTTCAAACTTGGTCTTTGCCCTTCTTCAATGATATGTAGTACTTAATCAACCCTTTTCATTCATCCAATTCCTTAGGGTGGTATACAATAGAGAATTTAAATAGTTTGGGGACTTGGAAATATCATCATTATTTTTGGTCAAGCCTTGACCACTTGGAGAGTTCCTATATCCTTGTTTGACTTCTTATATACTAGCTTCTATGTCTTTATTGAATAATTAGTCCTCCCCCTTGAAAATAGGACTTTAAGTCATCCTTTAATATTCATTGAAACATTATTATAGGAAATTAATGAGGTCTTACCACCATATATGGGTTGTTATAATCTCTTTAGTAAAAGTTTGACTCCTTCAACACACTTGGCATAGGAAGGAGAGAAGGTGTAGTTAGGAGACTTGAGACTTACTCAAACATTTTCAACTCCTCAAAGTTGATATTTGACATTTTATTACATAATTTTTGGCATAGAGAATATATATTATATTTTACAAAGTTTTTTAGAAGCTTTATATGCTGACTTAGTGCTTTGACTCCTTGAATTGCCCATTCTTCAACATGGCGTAAAAGGGAAAAGTGGAGTTTGTCTTTAGGAGTGTAAATTTCCTCCATATATGATGTCTCAACAACATTCCAAACTTGGAAAAATACATTTTAATCCATTAATCACTCAAAAAAAATTGGTTTTGCACCAAAACCTTAAATTTCTTCTCAAACCTTTATAACCCTCTTAACAGGTAAAGCTCCTTGTATGGAAGAATTTGGAGATGACTATGGAAAATTAAGAATATTATTAGATGACCATTAAGCTCTCATAGTGTCACACAAAATTTCATTATCATTTTTTTGAGTGTAAGTGTATTTTCCATCTCATTCTCTTTCCAAAATTAGGCCTAATTAGCCCTCCTAGGCTTAGAAAGTAAAAATATTGATCCATAAAGATCCCACACGTGTTAAATCAACCAAAAGTGTGTGATTAAATTTTAATGGGATACCAACAATATCCATGTCAATTTTGGGGTCCTAAGACCCTATGGAAGTATGCAAACCATGAAATCACCTTGCTACTTAATCTTATTTTGAGCCTATTTAGGATTGCCTTGGAAAATGGGCCTAATTTGATCACCTACAAAATATACCATGAAATTTTTTGGACTTTAATAGCTAGGATACATCCAAAATGACACCATCTAATGATTGGGAAGTTTTCCCCTTCTAAAAACACCAAAAAAACACACACTAAAACATGTAAAAATAGGGTATTTGTAGCAATCCATACAAGTGACATTAGCATAAAAATACATGTGGATAACCTAATTTAATTAACACAATCAAATAGGTTTAAAGAGAAAAATATGGTAGTATATGTGCTTTTGAGGTCTTTTCCCCATTACTAGTCACTTTTAAGGTTTTAGAGAGGTTTAAGACCTATTTAGGGTCTTAACTATTGTTAATAAAGAACATATCATTAATTAAACTCCTTAAAATTGGAAAAAATTCTAATATGACCCAATAAAATATCCAAAATGTCTCATCCCCACATGAAAAGTGTGATCTATGGTATGAGCATCTGAAGTTGCTCCTTAGGTGGCATGCTTAGTGTTTCTTAAGCTCAAGAGAGGTCAAATATCAGTTTTGGATCTCAAAAGTCATTCCCAATTCTAGGAGGAGTTATTACACCTTAAAAAAATACTCTCCATGATTATACATTATTTGGTAGTCCTTATTACCCCATTATATGCTCATAGTTTACTAGTTAGGGTATTTGGGGTTTAGAGCCCATCTCCTTCTTGCCAACCCTCAAGGGAAATTGGATGGAAACCTGAGTGTTTATATATACTAAGAGTATATGAAATAATTTAATATTATTTTTCACTTCCTCAAGACTCTCCATGAAGTTTTAAAGGTTTACTTTGTGCCTAATCCTCAAACAAGCCCCTTGGTCTCAAGACTGCCCCTTGCCAAAAGAGTGGGACAGATTTGAGAAAAAATAGTGGGTATATCCACTAGTTTTATGACCTTGAGGGAACCATTAAAACATTAATCCAATAATTATAAATATATTTACCAAATTTCAAATCTTGATCATGCTTATAGATCTCTCAAAACACCAAATTCTCCCATGGCTAGTTGGGTCTACCGACTATGTTAAGGCGAGGAAGGTCATCTTGGGTTTAAGACCTTAATTTTTTTTAATCAAATAAAATTATTAAAAATGTGTCTAATAATCCATGAAATTATTTATGATGATTCTCCATCAGCATTTACCTCTCATACAGGTCCAAAACACTAAGTTTTACCACTAAGGGTTTGTATGTAAACAAGCATTATTAACCCTAGAGGTCAGTTCTAAGTGTTTCTCTCATTATATTATTGTATGAAAATTGATTTAGGCCTAATTTTCCTATATATATATATTCTCTCAACACTTTTAGGAATCAAAGTATTATTTAATAACATATTATGTCACCTTGCTTATAGATCTCTTTAAGTCACTAGATGACTGTGTTAGCAAACTGTGTGTCTTGACTGTATTCTGTCCCTTGGGATATAATTATCATAAACAAATATAAAATAGAATAGATTAAATTCATTATCTAAGGTAAATTAAACCTCATTTCTATCATATATTTCCCATATAATCCTCAAAACACCTATCCATACCTCATGACTAGCTGTAGGCTTGTATGTGTTCTTGATTGAATGTTTTCTTATTTATGAGTTCATCTTCTATATAAATAGCATAATTTGGATCATTAAATTGTTTGAAGTATAAATATATAATTATAAATATCTCAACATATTCTGATCCCTCTCCTTACTTATTTTTGTCATAATCTAAAGTACACAATTGACTGTGTCTCCTCTAGCCTATTGTAGGTGATTGTGTGTACCTTAGACTGACTATATTCATGTGTTTGGGATTAATATTTTGTATGTTTCCTTTGGTTTTAACATGATATTATGATAATTTGTTTTAATTAAGAAATACCTTAGTGTATTTAAAACATTCCTTCTCTTCCCTTTAGGTTAGCACCAACCTTGTCCTAACTTGTAGCTTGTAGGTACCTTTCAGGTGTTGACTATAGGTGACCATTTTAGGATATTTTAGACCTCACACTTTGATAACCTCCTTTGGTTTATTACTACATGAATTCATGCTTATCATAAAATCCTCCAACATACAAGTAATCTCTTGTATCATCTCATGAAAGGTCTCACATACTAGCATATGACTGTACTTCCACCTATATGGTCATAGGTGGCCATTTTAGTCTTTTGTATGGACTGGGGAGAGAGTCACTATACTTTAATTAGGTTACTAATCTTTTTTATAAATCAACCAAATCATATTTTTACCTTGGAGATTAATCTCACAAATTTTCCTGTAACCTCTTTGACCTTATATACAAGAAATTCATGTTACATAGAGACTTGACCATGTTTTCCTTTCTTGACTGTAGGTTTCTACCTACCTGTGTATGCTCTTTATAGGGTTTTTCCTTGAAAATTCTAATGATATTGGGAATTTATCATACAAAATTTAAAAAACTTCTATAACTTCTTATGTAATTCACCTTAAAACTCAATCCTAAGTCTTTAAAACTCAATTAGACTCCCAAGCTGGCTGTAGGTGGAGATTAGGTGTTACATGACCTTGAGAAGGTCATTGTCATGGATTAAGAACCTATTTCATATATTACATACATATTATGAGGTTTAAACTCATTTCATAACTCTAATCTCCTGTCATACACCACTTCCAATGTATTATGCTTGATTGAGTTTTGACCTTAATGGCTGTAAGTACAACATTTCACTCAATGTATGGACTGAGGCATCAAAATTCAATCCACTTACTTCCATGATACAAAATTCTATGAGATATCTATTTGTCTCATTTTTAAATATTGGTGAGCCAACTCTTTATCTCAATGACTCTCATATTTATGATGTTTGCCTGAAAAAATATTTCTTATCATAAATGACTATTGTAGGTGGTCATTCCTTACTATGTATGGACTTAAGAGAGGTAAGAGGTTGGTACCAAGAAGCAAAAGTGACTCAAAGACCTCAGTTAACCTTCCATGATCACAAATAGCTTGAATAATCATTAATTTTCCATGAGGATGTATGAATAGCTTGGAAACAAGAAACAACATGTTACCTTAAACAATGCTAACTTACCTTAAACTCTACTAAACTTATTAGTTTTAAGGAGGCTTTCTTCATGGTTGTATTGTACCTTGTGAACCTTGTGAGAACTCAAATCTATTTTAAGGACCTATATCACCTTAAAAACTCATTTGGTACCCTCATAACATATTCATAAGAGTATACAATCCTTTCTAAGGTCTCTTAAGTTGATAACATAGTAGCACACAATATTTTAGTGTTATTTTAGGCATTTGAGGCTTATAATAGACTTATGGCACCCAAGAGTGTTTATAGTCATCTTGAAGACCCCATGAACACTATAAAACAATGTTATAACCTTAAAATGAACCTCTTCACCGTCATGAATCCTCATAACTTTCATTACCTATCATGATATCCTTATAGCCTGCTCATTAGGCCTATAACTAAGATTTTGAGCTCTTAAGAGAGCATGGTCCTTTGAACTCATGTGGAATATAATCTAGTGGAAAATAAATAATTTATAAACATATTTATGATCTCATAAATATCATTATAACCTCACTAAGATTCTCTTCACACACTATGAATTTCATTATATCTACAACTATAACTTATGGAAGGGATAAATGACCAACTAGGCTATCTCAAGAAAGATATTTTCAAAATTAAAGTACATGAAAGTTTTTTGGGATGAAAGATAGGTAATATATATAAAACATGAGATTGAAAACCCTTGAAAATAAATACATTCCTCTAATATATCAAAATTGCTTGAAAATTACCAAATCTCAAGTCAAGACAGGCAACTGATTTCCTATAAAAAAGCCCCTTATCAAGGAAAATTAGATAATGATTCAAACATTAAAAAAGCATTATTTACCTTTAAAACCATTTTTATCCATTTATATTTGAAGTGAATAAATGGAGACAAAACTACACCCTGTCTGGATGACTAGCTCATAATGATCCCCTTACGCTCTTAGAGATTATTAATAAAGATGAGGTGATGAATCTGAGAACCAATTCAAATAATTATAAATAATTAGGGTTCCTATAATTTTACAATATATTTGTACCTAATTCTCTCTCTCCTACCCATACTGAGCAAAAATTGATGGCCCTTTAAGAGCTACCAAGGAGGTTGATATGAGAGATAAATTATTTTTCTTCATTTTAAGACCTAAAACCTCTTAAAAATCATTTTTTTGACCTTATAATGGAAAAATAAGGACTTTAATATTCTTTAAGATCAATTATGCATTGAAAAACTATACTAATGGCCTCAAAATAGGCCTTTTTAGTATTAAAACTACCATAATTACTTGAGAAGTTTGATAAAACTAATTCAAAATGGATCCATTATACTTTTCATGCCTAAAAATGTACACCATGTTATTATTATAATATTATACTATCATTCACATTCAAAACCTACTCTAGAAGCCATAAAATGACCTAAAATGTAATAAATTAGGTCATGAAGTTAGTCAAACATGTCACCAATAAGTTATATCAATTATACATCATGATATGAATTTAAAACAACCATAAGTACTATTATGATTTTATGGACTCTTCACCTCTTGACACAACCTAAAACTTGTCACAAAGGTGGCTAGATAACTAAATAACCATGATGATCAAAACCTTAATTTCATCAAAACTACCTTAAACTCTGCTAATCAAGGATATGGATGACTACTTCAAGACCAACATACCAATTAACAGGGAAAAAAATGTGACAAAAAAGTTTCAAATGATAGGGGTGACAGTTTGACCTGTGAGATCAAACTTGTCAACATTTACTTCTCATAAATCTAATTATACAATCAATAGGAGGTTTCATTTCTTAGGTTTTTGCCTTGGAGAAGTAACACTTGTCTTATGGAGGCCTTGGTTGTATATGAGAAGTATTATAACCTAGAGCTGATTTTTCCTTATAATCCTTACAAGCCCACAATAACCTTTTACAAATCACCATTGGCCAAGGAAGAGATTGAGTCATGATAGGTTCACTTCAACAAGGTAATTATATTACTAGCCTTTCATATTTCAATAAGTAGATGCTATATAAATAATATATTTAATTGTATCTCTCCTTGCTTAGATCATTTCTATTTTATATTAGATAGAATTATCTTTACATGTTTAATATCTTCCCTAGTCGTTCCACAAGCTTTGGTAAACACTACATTAGATTCCATATTCATTTAATAGATTAGCATGTATGTTATTTAATAGATTATATTGTTTAATATTATTTACAATCATAAGACCTATCTAGGGTTATCACAAAAATGGCATTTGACTAAAGGCCTTGGAAACCTCTCCTTTTCCATTGTGTGATAAGATATCCCTTAGTGTAGGTTGAATAGATCCATTATTGGTCATGACCCTGATATAAATGTATTTACAAGTGGACTTGTTAGTTGATTACCTTCTCTAAGCTTGAATATTATTTTGTAGGATAAGTTATAGATCTATCTAGTTTTGCTTGCATATAAATTGACTACAATAAGAATACTACAAAGTGGGCTTTGGTGGAAAATTTTATCTTAGGATGCTCATAGAGATTTTAAACACTATGATGTTTTATATAGGGTAGGAAAACTAAACCAAAGGGATGATATGTCATTTAATTTTGTTCTATATATGAAACTATTTAAAAAATGGGGTATAAAATTTGTGGGGACTATCAATCTTACATCTAAGCACTCTAATGATATATATTATCATTACACTAGATTATTTCACCAATGGGTCAGGGAAAATATGACTCTAAGTTATAGTGCAAAGGATGTTATAAAAATTTTGTACGAAAATACCATAACAAGGTTTGGATGTTCTCAAAATATAATGAGTGACAGGGGTACACACTTTTTGAGTAATACTATCAAAACATTAATAGATGATTTTATGATTTCATATCATAAAATCAAAGTGCACAACCAATAAGTAAATGGATAATCATAATCGTATAATAAGGTTATTGAGTTTATGTTAATCAAGATCTATGGTATCGCTAAGAAGATCACATACCAATGATCTTATGGGCATATAAAACAAACTATAAGCATGCGAATGGGTACACACCATTCAAACTAGTGTATGGAATGGAAGTTGTGATGCCCATAAAGTACATAGATCCAATCCTTAGAATCAAAATGATAATGCAGTTAAAAGATAAAGAATCACTTCAACAAATTTTTTTTAGAACTAATTTAAATGAAGGGAATAAGGAAGATGGAAAATTGGACTCAAGAAGGCCATAAGAAAAGTAAAAAGGCATGGCATGATCACCACTTATGATCTAAGGAGTTTTAACTAAAATAAATGGTTCTTATTTATGAAATTAGATTCAATATGTACCCAAGAAAATTGTACATCAAATGAAAATGTCCTTACATTATTCATCAAGTGTCATAATAAGGCATTTAATACTCAGGCATCTTAAAGGAACTATCCTTCCAAGAAGGATACATGGTTTCAATGTTAAACCCTACCATCGATGACCTTGATATCACAACACACTTAAAAAAATAAGTATCACATGACATAAAATAGTATGGGAGTTTTATTTTTGGTTTTATTTCTTTTTGCAAGTTTCATAGTTATAAATTTAACTAGGATAGCATATTATGATCTCTATCATAGTATAATATCATGAGGTAGTAAAATAAAGTTTTCAATTCAAATGGTTCAAAGTGAAATAGGATTGAGTCAATGACAAATATTTGTACTAGTTTTGTAAAATTTCTAAGTATAGGAATGAGACATCAACAAACAATGAAAAATATGCAAGGGGAGAATAACTACCAATGGTACAAAGCAGTTAATGTTGAAACATAAGGAATATTGTGACATTCTAAAAAAAGATAAATCTTCTTAAAGTAGTTAATGTTTAAAAGAGTAAATTTTGGGGAAATGGAATTTTGGTGCATCACATCATCAAATTAAAATATATAAACATTGTACATAACCATAAAACATCCAAGGATAAAATCAAGATGACTACTTAAATTTAAGGAAAGCATGTGAAGGCATGAAAGGTATATCTATGAATGAATGCAATAAAAGGAAAATATTTGGACTAAATTTGTATATAAGGTAAGCTATGATGCAAGTCATATTTTTCAAACTCAATAAAACAAAAAATCTATTACAACTAAAATTAACATTTGTGAAGAATTTGTTTGAAAATAATCACAACTTATCTCTCATAAGACAATATGGCCATGTATCAGATACTTGTGCCATTATTAAAACCTCAGAAAGAATAGATAGGCTTTAGATTAGCTTTATAATATTATAAATTGAGTGACACTGAGTAGTTTGACTTCATCGATGCAAAATATAGAGAGTTTTTATCAACCGTAAGCATTGATTTCATATCAGGGAGTGTTTACACTTCCTAATAGAATACAAGGATATAATGCCAATGATTTAATGAGACTGCCTATGTTTGGCTAAAATGAGGAGTTAATGATGACCCTCATCAAGAAACATAATTAGGAAACCATCCATGTGTCCAAAGAAGTAATAATTCATGTCAATGCCAACACTATTGAGCAAGCTACTAGACTACCAACAATGGGGAATCTTATAGAGGTTTATAAAAAAAAACTAAAAATTTAGGGAGTGCTACACTTAAAAAACTTGAAGGGCTCCTATCAATTGATAAAACATATAAATTAAATGCATATGAGCAATGGATCTCAATATGAGAACAAGAAAAAAGGCATACCGATCAATGAATAATAAATATACATGGGAAAATCTCATAAAGAGGTAAAAACCCCATAAATATTATTCATATAAGAGAAACTCAAATGTACCTGATATAATCTTTATTCTCCTCACTACTTCTTAGAATCTTGACAAATATTCACAAATACTCTTGTCACAACTTGTGTGTTGTGTTGTGTTTTAAAATTTTACAATGTAAAATATTTATTATATAGGAAAGGTAATGTGACCATTGTAATGGGTCCTACCTCTCTAATGGTCATATTAATATTCTATCATTTATGATACATCCTTTTCCAATGATATCATCACATGGTTCCAACATCTCCAATAGTAACATTAATAATTTACTATTTATGAAAGTGACCTCTCTAATAGTAACATTAATATATTTTATTATTTATTTACATGAGGACTAACTCATGATAAATAATAAAATATATTATTATTTAACCAATGAAATTTAATGTATTAAGGGTACATGAATAACACCACTTAACCTTTAATTGTTCCAACATCAACTAAATTACATATGCACTACCTTGTGTTCTCCTAGAGTGTATTATGTATTAATATTGATAGATAAAAAAAGGTGAGAGGCAGGTTACAAATGACGTAATTGATATTGTGCAAAAATTGATAGGGTTGGGGGAGGAATTTAAATGACCTAATTTCCTCATATAAGAACTCATAAAAAATATTGAGAAGATTATCGTAAGAGTAACTCATTCTTTCCAATATCAATTCATCATAATCCTACTTTGCTTCACCCAATTGACATATTTGGAAGGATAAGTTACAAAAAATGTTGATTATTGGCTATCGAAAGCATTCCCTAAATTGATATGGAGATGAGGTAGATAACACATTATCTAGGTGGGAATGTCTATAGCATGGTGGAAAAAAATTTAGGGCATGACCACCGTGCACCTCTATGTACCTGAGGATGTTCTCAAGTATTTTGGGCTAATCACCACCATCACAAATATGTATAATGGAATCCAAATTCATATTTATGAGTTTCATAAACTACCCATCCTTCCTCTCCCATTATTCATCAACATCCACATGGCCCAAGTAGAAGTGGTGAGGCTAAATAACTTAGTGGCTAGTAGTGTCGAACCATTGTGATCTATGCCACCTAGAGTAAAGTAAAAACAACCTCAATCATAAATGGGAATGGAAATGTATCCCTAACTAGAGACAAGAGGACAAGTGTAAGTTGATATAGAGGATCAACCATTAGCTTCATCATCCTAAGCAACTCCATCTAAGTGTAAGTCACTAGCTTGACAATGTTCACCACCTATCAAATATACCTAGAGAATAAATCCATGGCTCAGTGACACGTGCATGCTAAAAATTATAGAGAAGTATGATCTAAATCCATTGGGAGTTACACCTGAGCTGGTGTATAAGGTGTTTCTCAAGGATATAAAGGATGATATATATGATGAAAAAGAAGAGGCTTTCTTCTTATGGAAGGAAGTTTGTGAATGTTAGGTGAAAAATGATATCCCATATTTTTTAATAATATAGATTCCCCCACCTCTAGAGTCCATTGTAGTGGACATAATTAGTAAAGGGTAAAAGGCTAAGAACAAAATGAAAATAATATTTTAAGAATGGGCATTGAGGTCTATAGTAAAAAAACAAGCACCCATATCAACATAAAGATATAGTGTAGTGGAACAACCAATATAAAGGGCCCCAAGAAAAAAATAAGTCTTAAGAGAATCTATTTTTGTAGAGAGTAGTGTGAAGGAAAATAAACCCTTTAAAATCCCTAGTGCCTAAACCTTGTATAGATGGAGCTACTTGACCTCAACCATCCATATTAAAGTAGATGGACATATTCAAAAGTAAAAATGAAGTAATAATGTAAGTACATCCAAAGGCAGTAAGAGTTGAGACCTGCACTATAAATCACTCAAATAAAAATTTGGTACCTCCTTATACACACCTAAAGTCTTCCATGCCCAAACATGAATTGTAACCATCATATTCTACACCAATCTCATGCCCACTCTCAACTTAATCTCCCACATATGCACAAGGAAATCCTTTTAGTTATGACACTTCTAAGTCCTTAGATTAGAGCTCATAGTAGGAACAATCATCATTAGATTAACATCCTAGGTAGGATCATCTAGATCAACCTAGAGCATAGGATTATGTAGAGGAATAAAAATATTAGGATGTTTCCAAGTCTATAATAAAAGAATATAAAGTGGCCAAATATAAGGTCTAGAAATAAAAATATTCTTTACTCTAGCAACAAAAGCATGAAGAATAAAAAGCTACAAAAGAGAAGGAATAAAAAGGAAGGTTGAGGCTCAAATAGTAGCTAAGGAGGTTGATTAGAAACATAAATAAAACTTGTGAAATATTGAAGATAAAATAAATAAGGACACATAAGAGAAAGAAAGTAAATACATAACTGAAGAAGCTATGAAATTCAAAGAGGAGCATGAGAAAATCTCTAGGACAAGATTGTGAAGGCTAGTTGGGTAGTTGTAGGACAAGTTAAAATAATGGTAGGCTAAGGAAGTCCACCACCACAAAAATAATAAGGAATTGGATTAACACAAGTTTTAAAAACTAAAGCACAAGCATAACCACTGGATCATCTATGGGTTCATGTTTCACACAAGGAGAAGCCTAGGAGGAATCCTCACAAGAAAAAGGGGAATCCATAAAATCATGGAGGATGGATATCCAAATACCAACATTGTGATGCACCATGTTTAATCCTGTATTCACATATATAACACACTAATAAATGAAATATATGGATCTTGAAACTTAGTTATCTGTACTTACTTTATGCAAATAATTTTCCTTGTATGCTTCCCAATTTACATTCACAAATTAGATCGAAGGGGTTAATATATTCTAAACATCTATGACATAAAAGATAGTTGAGATCGAGTGACAAAATAATCAAATGTTAGAGGATAATGTTGTAACACAAGAGTGATTTTATAAAGTTCACAATATGATTATTGACATATGAACAGCATTAGTTAAACATATTTTTGGGGACCAAGTCATGTCATAAGAGAATAATTTCTCTACTCTTCTCACTAGGTTGACTTAATAAATTACCACAACACAATGAATATAGGATATTAAAGCTCAAGCCCAAAAACTACGCATCAGGACATAAACAATATTTGAGTTACTATAGGAATATGACAAGGTTATAAACACCATTATGATACAAACTACACAAATTTATAGGAATATTATTGAATTGAAGGACCAACTCCAAGATGCATAGAATGACATTATGTTAGATCTCTCCCAAATAGAGAAATCAAAGGTAGTAATGGAAAGCCAAGCCTTACAAGATGAAATGGAAAATATTTTTTAAAGAATATCTTGCATTGAGATATAATGTTATGGCCAAAATAAGCACTTGGGAGTTGGTAATGTTGTGTAACCTATTTCCAGGCATGCAAATGCAATGACATGTCAATAAAATTGAGAAAATCATGTAATACATACAATACAAGGTTCTACAACACAAGCCAATTATTATAGTTATATTGAAGATGATATCTAAATTATCATGCAAATCCAAGATCTCCTTTACATATTATTCATTGTGGTCAGGGATGTCCTATTGGGTTAGAAAATGTATAAGTAATATTTGACAAATATTTATAATTCCATCCTTAAAATCATCGATAAACTATAAAACATTCCACCTACTCAACTCATAAAACTTATCCATGTGAATAAATATTCTCAAGTAATTTAACCTTCTCCTCAAAAACCACATACTATAACATCAAATTCTATGTCCTCATCCACAAATTAATTATCAATTACCCAATCATCTCAAGCTAACCCTTTTTCAACCTCACAAAATATGCCTCATCCATTATAGTAAGGTATTGTAGCCTTGTAATTTTGATCAAATTTTGAAGATTAATTTTTTTTAGGTAAGAAGATTTAATAATGGGGATAATAAGGTTGAAAACCCATAAATTGTAGCCTTTTGGTTATGAAAACCTATTGAAAACCCACAAAGAAAGGTAGGTCGATATGTTGCTCAGTTGAAAACTCAAAATTGAAGCTAAGTAGTGTGCAAGAAGTGAAAATTAAAAAATGGAATTTTGAATGAAATGATATCATTTAATTTTTGATCGAAAAATCAAATTAACTCAAGGAAACTCCATCTAACTTTAGTCAGATGTACTTTGCTAGCAACTTTGTATTAGTATGAGATAACTCTCTAAATATAAGAAAGTGTTAGTAAGGAGGTGTGAAGTATAAGTCACACACATTTTTTAAAGATAATAGGTGAAAAATATATGGCATACCAAATTTTGTATAAAATATGGTCTCATTTAGGATAACGAAGAATATGGAAGTTGACTAGTTCCTTTGATCCTGTAAATCAAAGGTCATGAAAATGAATAGTCATGGTCTCTTCACAACATTATATATATTCTATTTTTGTAAAATAAAAATTTATAATGTAATAGAGATTAATATATGAAATTATTTGATTTAGTACTTTGTTATCAAGTTGCTCATGTACATATATAAATCTTAATTGATTTGATCACATATTCCTAAAAAATTAGTGCATTCTTGTTTATTATTCATCTCTAAATGTTTTAAATGATAAAATGTTAATAATTGCACATATATTAAATGAAAAAAGAATAAATCTTGGCATAAGAACATGCACTATATTTAGTCTTGATCTATCTATAGATTTTAGTAATCATTCAGAGTCCCATCATAATATTCATAGACTATAACAACTAGCATGTCTATATAATTGATTCCAAGGACCATTGGTAACACAGAAAAAATTAGGTCAAAAATAATTTATTGGTTTCATAATCCAAACATGGTGTATAGAAGGATTGAAGGTGTTATTCAGGATAAACTTTATAGTTGTATAATGGAATATTAGGAGATAAAAAACCTATAAGTGAGGGATAGGATTCCATCTCAAGGACTAATGAATTATGGAGCAAAATATGCAAATCCATTGAATGAATAAATCTATAAGTACCTCACTCTAACTATAATATTATAGCTTATAGAGCTAAAATAATCTATTCAAAATAATGTGTAGTTTGAAAGGTTGATGATGTAGTATGCATAGGGATCATACAATTGACATAAGTCACCTATATAGGAATGGGCATGGAAATATGTGGGAATCCTTATTTTGTCCCCACAACTTGGGTAGGCATCATATATGTAACTAGAGGTATATATGTAGGAATAGTATCAATATAAGTGGTCTAGACACTTATGGTTAAATTAGTAACTCAAAAGGATTGATTGACATCATAGATAGGGTCTTATTGTTCCCTAGATGTAGTGGTTTGAGCCAAATTTTTCTATTTGTCTTGTGATGAATATAATATTACACCATGCATTTATGGGTTTATTTAGATAAATTGAGTCAATTATATTTCATTTACATCATCAAATCTACTGGAAAAATCTACATATGCATGTCTTTGATTAGCATCCCTAATACAAGTTTGTTGTTCACGAGTATTTTATGATTCAATATTCATAATAATTCCATCAAGGGGATGTATCACATGTATTACAGGATCCACCATATAATTTAGATGTATAATGGGAATAAGAGGAATAAAAGGGGTTATACATGCCCTTGTCACCTGGTGGTGATAGGATCAACTCAGATTGGATGTCATGAATATATGGACAATGTGAGGCTAGAGATCGTTCATTATTATTTTTAGACTTATTAGTGTACAAAAAATTGATCTATGGCATTGCATAGTTATTAAAAAAATTCATAATAAAGGCCAATAAAATTTAAATGATTACAATAATAGATTGATTAAAAAAATATAAAAATGTTCATCCTTTATAACCATGTGTAATTTTAATAATAAGGAAAATAGAAATTAGGTCTGAAAATTAAACCCTAAGGCATAAATTTTGAAAAATCTAAAGAGAAGGATGAAATCCTAAGGGAAACTTAATATTTTTCAAAATTCAAGAAATATATGAGTTTTAATTTGGATCAATGCTAACTCATAAGCATAAAATTGTTCTAATAATTCATATTATAATGTATCACAATCAAGCATGAATATGAATGTAATAAGTTGTAATTGATTTAACTATTGCACTAGCTAAGTATATAAAGAACAACAAGAGGATAAGATAATTAGATTTATTTTATACTATGTAGGTCTAAGACAAGTGATTGATGGTAGGAAGGATGACAAATTGGATGGTATGCCATTTAGATTAGGTTTTAGATCTTTTTTATGCTCAAATGGTATCATCACACTCAAGTTAGTAGTGTCCAAATGATATGTTCCCAGTAGGATAGTTTTTTCCTGATAAAATTTTCTCCTCTATTTTGACATAGGTAAGTGCATATTTATCCTTTGAATCTATGTGTAATATTGATGTTTAATTATGTGTGCAGTATATAAAATCCATCTCCTTCACTTGAAACCCTAGGTCTCCTTACAATGATATATTTTAGCATGCAAATAAGGAAGAAAGGTTGGCTAAGCTGACCTCAACCACTCCCATGAATGGTTGGGCACTACCTACATATCTAATACTTTGAATAAATAATTTAAACCATGTATAGTTATCCCTGTTAGGTATATGTGTGTAATTTTTGCTCATTCAATGCATGTAGTATGTGACCTAGATTTTAACACTTGAAAAATAGAAACTTTCACTTAACTATGAGATGCTTTAGAATTTGTAAAACCTACTCCTTATGACTGATTTGGAAATTGGGTGCTTTGAATGTGTAATGGTGTATAGATGTTTTCTAGATGCTTAATAATATTAGGCTTGATTTGCATTTATATGAGTCTATTTGAGTAATTTATTACACAACAAACACACTAAGTAGATGGGCCAACCCATAAGAATTATGAACAAGGAAATTGGCATAGAGGGCAGATTAGTATCATGCTAGTTAAGAAATAAAATCAAAACAAACACACTAAAAAATTACACCTCTAGCCTTGAAACTCAAGGAGCTAAAGAACTGCAAAAATAACTAACAAGTTGAAAGCAAAACAAGAGATTTTACCTTCCATGAGAGTAAGTGTTGTGAGTTGGCCATGGAATAATGTGCATGGTCATGTGAACAATAAATCTTTATCAATGAATCTATATTGCTCTACCTCTCCTTGTCACCTTGGTAATGTTGGTTGGCTTTGACTTGGCTTGGATTAAGAAATGGGTATGGTAACAATACAATAATGAAATATTTACATGTATTTGAGCATAATAAATTTACACCAAAAGACTTTATTTTTTAATGGGTGAGGCTTTGTATTTATAGCCTCAAAAGTTAACTCTAACCCAAGTGTAGTTAGGTTAGAATTAACCATAGTTGAGTTCAAAATAACCCTAGGTGAATTAAGCCTAACCATAATTAAGTTAAGGAGGACTAAATGAATGAAGTTTAAAAATTTGGGACAGAGATCCCATTTATTAAGCATGGCTATCCATTTATAAATTTATTACATTTACAGAGATATTTCCAATTCCTTGACTTTGAGGATGATGATGTCATCATGACCTCATATTTATTGAATTTTCATTTTTGCAAAATTTATTTTCACTAATTGCACATGAAAAATTCACTTAATCATTTAATTTTATTTGGTTTGTTAATTCATTATGCTTAGCATTTTAGTACTTTAAGAATTATTCTAGTGCCCTACTTAATGGATCCAAAGGCCAAACTTCTAGATATTAGGTCTCAAGGTGACTAGAGATGAATCCAGGAGAGGTTACTATTGTCAATCAGACTTACACCTTGTGAAGGTATTTTTAGGCCTTCAAAGTTTGTTGAAACATGAAAATAATCTTAGGTTATGTGTGGCCTAATTAGTAGATTGAATCTCTAGATTCTAAGGGCTAACTCCCTTTGGTGTATCAATTAGGATCCCTAATCTATGCTATAAACTGATAGGGAAAAGGGAAGAGGGAAAATGTAAGAAATAAAATTGAAGGAAAATCCTATCTAATGATGGTGATGTACTTATATTTTGGTTCATCCACTCAATTTGAGCTTTTAAAAAAATTGATTAGATATTTTGGTTCATCCACTCAATTTGAGCTTTTAAAAAAAATGATTAGACATTGAACTTTCAACTCCAATTGACTCCTATGCATCAGTATTTCATGAAAAGGTTTTATCCAGTGATCAAAGATTGAGGGAAATGATGGAATATACTTGATTCAAGATATTAACAATCCACTTACATCCACTTTAAATTTATCCAAAAGACATCAAACATAGAACATGACCTACATAATCTGATAAACTAGTAACTAGATAAGAATCAAGACTTGACAAGGAAGAACATTCTATCACATATGCAAATTACTAATATAAATACACTATACCATCATCCTATAATATAAAAAATAGTCCTTCTATTTATCTAAAAAAGGTTACAAAACTCAAATTTTGACAGACTCTGGTCTTGCCAAAAGAAGGATATTTCCAAATGGTTGAAAAGCCAACGTATATAGTAAAAATCATACCAAAGCCAAGAAAATAGCATTGAAAAAAAAGAGGATATCAACTCCCATATCACACAAGTCCAACTTGAGATATCAAAATATAACCAAGCCTTCAAATAATATCCTTTTGTCTTATGTCTTGCATGAAAAAGCTCTTTGGCATTGGAAAAGGATGGTGGGTCCATCTTGGAATAACCTACTCCATGCATGAAAGCTACACCAAATCTTCAAAGAGAAACTCTACTTGATATGTTTGGAAGTTGAGTTGAAACAAAATAAATTCCTTTGTATGGAAAATAAAGAAAATGCATGATAAACCTTATCTAGTCAACTCCAAGTAACTCCATCCTGCATGAGATGATGATACATCAATTCATAGATGAAGAACTTCAGCTTGAACAAGTTGGAAGTGTTGAAATCCTTAAATTAACAAGATAAATTAGAATATATGTGACACTTTGATAAAAAGTCAATTCAAACTCAAGATCAATCAACTCTAAATAGCCTCCACTTGCATGAAAAAGGGATTTTGAAAACTGAAGCATGCATGAAATTCTAGGTTAAGATCAGATATGCAGCATTGAAACTCCATGTTAGCTCCTTGAAATTCCTTAGTCTTTTGCTCTTGGCTCTTCATTTGGTCACTTTTCCATAGAAATTGGTCTTTGGGACTTTTATTTTGGCATGCATTCCTTTGGGCTATTTATTTGTGGCCTTTTGTTTCTACATGTATTCCTTTGGGCTATTTTTCTATAGCTTATTTGTTTCAGGGTTTTGCTTATGGAATTTTCCTTTGGAAAATTTTCTTTGGCCACTTTCCTAAAATAATTGTTTTGGCATTTTCTCCTAAAAATACTTCATTCATAATTTTTTTCTATAGGTTATTTCTTTGGGATTTTTCTTTATGCACTTTCCCTACAAACACTTTCCTAAAAGGATTAACCTTTCAGCCTTTTGTTTCAGACTTTTGTCCTAAAGGAATTATTTTGACAAATGAACTTTTCCTTTAGACAATTAGTCCGTGACTATCTATTTCCTCAGGATTTTTACTTGGTCACTTTTCTATAGAGTCAAACCTTTAAAAATTTGTTAAGTGACCCTTTGGATTTTTTGAAAAGAACCCTTTGGAATTTTGACAATGCCCTTCAGCTTTTTGATAATGCCCTTCAAATTTTTAACAATGCCCTTTGGCTTTTGAAATGGTATTCAAAACTTTTGAAATGGTCTTCAGAACTTTTGAAATGACCTTTTGGAAAAATTGAAAATGACCCTTCAAAATTCTCAAAAACACCTTTCCCTTTGAAAATACCCTTCAAAATTCTTGAAATGGACCATCAGAAAAATTGAAATGCCCTTCAAAAAATTTATTTGGGAAAAAATGTCTAAAACAATTTCTTTGAAAAGATATCCTTCAAGAAAATTAAAAAGACCAATTCCTTTGAAAATACCTTTCAAGAAAGTTGTTTCAGATAAAAAGTTTGAAACAATCCCTTCGAAAAAGTTGTTATGGTCCTTCAAAAAAAATGACACTTAGACAAAACCTATGAAAGAATGAACACTTGTGGAAAAAGAGTCCTAAAAGAAAATAAACTTGTACTTTTGATTAATCAAGTTTTCCACTTCTTACTTTGGACTTTGGGCTAAAAGGACCATAACTAACTAACTACAAGGGAAATTTAACCATTCCAAGGAAACTTTTAGATAATAGGGGTAGTAATTTGGCCTTGACAGGCTAAAATTACTAACATTTTGGTGACTCAGCTAGGAAGCATGCTTGCTATGCTTAAGAACTAGACCATTTACATGACTCTTGAACTCACAAAGTAATGACAAATTTGATCCATAACTACAAATTCTCTTTTGGATTGGCATGAGATAACCTTCATCCTCCAAAATAAGAAGGGAAACACACAAAAGAGAAAAACTAACTAAACAAAGCAAATGTGCAAATAAGCACTTATTTGGGATAAAACAAAATAAAACTAATGTGCTTGAACAACACTTGGAGGAAAACAAACAAATAAACTTAGCTCTTCAATAACAATGTTTTAAATATATCCCATTGACTGGGATTGGATGCTCCTCACCATCCATTTTTACAAGCTAGAAGGCATTGTGGGATTTGTAGTTGGAGATTATGTATGGGCCACTCTAAAGGGAATTAAATTTTGTGTGTCTTCTTGGGTTATCTCTATCCTCATCCCACTTTTGGGCCGAATCTCCTTCTTTAAAACTTCATGAAGAAGCTCCCTTGTCAAAAGCTCTCTTCACTTGTGCTTGATGAATTTCCATGGCTATCATGGATTGATTTCTCATCTCTTCCAACTCCATAAGCTTATCATACCTAATCTCTATGGGCTCATTCTCCAACAACTCAAGTTTATGCATTAGTTATAAAGTAAGAAACTCAAGAGAAATGGGTAACCTTGATTCCTTACCATATACTAGCTTGTATGGAGAGTTGGCTATTGATCTTTTGTGGTTATCCTATCAACCCATAGAGCTGACTTTAATTTGATATTTTATGACCTATTATTGTCTTCAATAGTCAATCTTATGATATTCAATAGGTTCTTATTCATAGATTCAATAAGGCCATTGCCTTGTGGATAATAGCTTGATGAAGTGCTAAGATAAATTCCATGCTGGACAACCCATTTTTTGATTTTAGTTCCCACAAAAGCCATTGCATTATCATAAATAATAGTTAAAGTAACTCCAAATCTAGTAAGCAAACCTTCATAGAAATCTAGAACATTGGTTTCATTTACTTCTTTCAATGCCACTATTTCTATCCAATGTGTGAATTAATCTATAAAAGTTAGAATCCATTTATGTCCTAAACTTAAAGGATGATTTATGAGACCAATAAATTCAAATCCCCATTGGACAAAGGGCTGATCCACTGCAATTGGTTGAAAAGGTAAGGATGCAAGTTTCATTTTTTCTACAAACATAGCACACTGTTTGCACTTCCTTACCATGCATGGCAATCACTAAATATACTAGGCCAATAGTACCCACCTCTCATGATCTTAAGGGCTATATTTATTATGGAAAAATGTCCTCCACCATGTCCATCATGGAATTATTCAAGCAATCTCTGAGTTTGGCTTGGCTTTATACATCTTAGCAACATGCCATTAATATCTTTCTAGAACAAAACACCATTAAATATGAAAAATAGAATTGATTGCAACCTAAAATATATGATTTTTTAATCACTTAGATGAGAGGGATAAATACCATCTTAGAGATAGCTTACCAAGTCATGAAACCAGATGGAAGGTGAGGTATGACCAATTGTAACCTCTTCATCATTTGACACCAAAACAACCTCATTAGTCTCTTACAAGTCTTGAGTTAGATGCTCACAAAGTCCTTTACCTATAATCAACTTTATGACCCTAATTTCCACATCATATTCCATTACCTTGGTTACCCAACTAGCTCTCTTCTCATTTATATCTTTGTTTTAAAGGAACTCCTTGATGCTTGGTTGAGGAACCATTAGGTGTATTTTATTCTTAGACAAGTATCTAAACTTTTTAAGAGACATTATAACTAAAAGTACATGTTTTTCAACAAAAGAATACCTTATTTCATACTCTTCCGAGCCTTGAATAAATAAGGATATTGGCTGCTCCAAAGCCTCATGATTTTTTTGCATAAGAATGCCTGAAATGGTGTCCATGTTAGCATATGTATACAAAATTAAATCCTTTGTAAAATCTATATTTATAAGTGTAGGAGCATTAGCTATGGATTTATTAATATCTTTAAATATATTTACTCCTTTGGAACAACTAAAGCTCTGATTCTTCTTTAGCATGGCTATAAGTGGCTTAGCTAAAATGGTAAAATCTGAAATATATCTCCTTATGAAGTTGATTTTCCTAAAGAAGCTCTGCATAGAATTTTTGTGCTTAGGCAAGGAGAGTGCAAGAATGGAGTCTATCCTTTTATAATCTATGCTTAAACCATACTTTGAAACCACATGGCCAAGGAACTTACCTTCTTGAACTGAGAAGACACATTTTTTAGGATTTAGAGATACCGCAAACTTCCTACACCTTTTGAACACTTGCTTGAGATGGACCATGTGATCATCTACACTTTTTGAAAACACTATTATATAATCTAAATAAAAAAGTACAAAATTTTTAATAAGGCTTTGGAATGCCATATCCATGGCTCTCTAAAAGGTTGCTCTAGCATTAGATAAACTAAAGGGCATATTTCTATATGCAAAAGTCCCCCACTTGGTTGTGAAGGATATCTTAAATTGATCCTCTTCCTTGACCAAAATATGATTTTAGCCACTATATCCATCCAACAAAGACAAATTCTCTAAACTTGTAACTGGCTATAAAATTTGTTCCATTGATGGCAATGGATAGTGATCTTTAAGTGAAGCCCTGTTCAAATCATGGAAGTCAATACACAATCTAATCTCACCATTATTTTTTCCTTACTAGAACAATATTTGCCACCCAAGTTGAATGCTTGATTAGAAATATAATAGCTGACTCTATGAGCTTATGACGCTCAACTCTCATTAAAGGCTCGAGCTTAGGATTGATGGGCCTTTGTCTTTGTCTCACTAGTTTAGTTTAATCCTGTAACTTAATGGTGTGTTGAGATAAACTTGGGTCAAATCCATTAAGATCATTATTTTTCCATGCAAATACATCAATAAAACTTGTGCATAACTCAATGAAAGCTTCCTTTTTGTGAAGGAGTGTATACCTTACCTAACTTCAAATTCTTACCAGATGCAATCTCTACATTGGCATAGTGTTCTTATTTTATTGACATGGATGACTTCTCCTTCCTTTAATCATCATCACCATTGAAAATTTTCTTAAGTGTGACCAATCCCTTGGGAAACTTATTTTTTTTAGTTTCACAACCAGATCACCATACTAATGCAAATACTTTGATTGGTTTTTTGAAGAAAACTTAGCCTCCTCTTGCAAGAATCTCACAATTTGATTGTCATCTTCAAACACTTACCAATTCTCATGATTATATAGAAGAGGAGGCCTTGCAACCACTGACTAATTTTTTTCACTTTTTATATCAGCTAGGATACTAAATTGTGCCCCAATGGTAACCAACTTATCTGTATGTTTATTCTCACCTATTGGTATTACCTAAATGTTAAACGCTTGAAAATATTTAAGTAAGCCCCATATTATATGATTATAACATTTAAGAAACAAATTTTTACATACATTTAGACCTCTTACTTAGTGAAATATAAGTTCATTATCACCAGAAACTTGCAAGGTGTTGACTTTCATCTTCCTAGCCCATTTCAAACCATGAACTAGTGCCTCATACTCTACAACATTATTTGAAAAACTAAACTAAAACTTAATATAAGAGAAATAAATTTTATTTTTTGGATAAAACAACACCATTACAGCCTTGGTACAATGTTTATTCCTTGATTCATCAAATTATAATTGCCACAAACCTTCACTAGATTCATCATCCTTAACCATGGTTAGAATCGGTACATCATTCTCATGAAGGTAATACACACTGAATCCTTTTTGTTCAATTATATTATAAGGATAATGATCATGAAAATTAAAATACCACTCATATAGAAACAAATCTGTAACTTCATCCAAAGGTGATGCATTGTCTACTCCACTAGTTTCTAGTACATCATCTGAGATGATACAGTTAGTGTTCACAACACTTAACATATATGGCTTCATATAGAAACGTGAAATATGTTTAGAATGAATCATTACCTTGGTACCATACCTAGTTTTGAACATCAAATAAGTCCAATCAGATAGTAAATATCCCCCAATCTTTGAGGTGAAGTCCCTTGAAAAGCACATAGTAAAGTAAGGAGGCAAGTCTATCACAACAAAATCTTACTAAATAGTAACATTGGGACAAGAATGTAATATAAATTTAAGATATTTGATGATTCCTATCATTTTTTTTGGTGACCCATCCAATTGAAATACCCCCTTAGTGTTTGGCTCATAAACAAGGCCGAGCCTATTTGTAATTTTCTTAGGCATAATCGTGTTACTAGCTCCACTATCCACCATACAGTTATGAACCAAAGTATCACCCACTATCAAAGAAAGGTAGAAAGGAGGAGTTTTATTTGATTTTACCTCATTTTTTTCCACCTTTACCATATTATTTACTTGATGTACTTGTTACTTAGTTGGCTGATCTGAATTAGTTAAGATAACACCTTCCTTCTCAACCAATTTTGGAGATAATTTGAGTTAAAAGATCTTGGATGAGCATATATTTTTATCCTAGAATGGAAAGAGAATACCAAATGATAATGATGATATTATAATTCTTCATCTAATATAATATATTGAAATGAGATCCACTAACCTTTGGTTGCACTTTCTGAAGCACTAGTTGTTCACGAACTAGAGGTATTCGTTGAAATTTACTAACCTCTATATTCTAATTTTTTTAAGTCATAGGGGAATAAAGTTACTATTTTATACTCTTTTAAATAATATTAGGAGTACTTGAAGCATTTTTCACCTCTTGAGCCTCATTAATGGCTCTTCTTTTATCTCTAGTTACAACTGTAACATAACCACTTATATAGTTAGTTTTAACACCCTAAGTAAAAGCAACATGATCATCCACTTGCCAATTTACATTAATGGCATTAGGCTAACCTTGAACTTTTTGAGTCTCTCCTTGTGATTCCAAACTTGTATCTTAGTACTGACCTCCTTGAAAAGAAAACTCTTCTTGTGTCATTTGTGGCATAGTGATGTTTTATGATACCAAGACTTGGTTTTGAGCATCATTGAGATTTGAAGACTGCCAACCTAAATCTTAAATCAAGTTATTTTGAGGTGGGGTGAGAACAATAGCATTTAAAGTGGAAGGATCATTAGGATCAAGAGCAACATATGGATTAGCTATAGTTATGGTTCTTTGTGTTTGATAAGGCGGTCTATTCTCTCTAAAACCTTGATAAGGAGGCCTTTGATCTTTGAAAGGCTGATAGGTGGTCTGATTTTGTTGTTGATAAGGCTTATTGGCCAAAAATTTTTGCCTCTTGAGTTAAACTATTTCATTTTCAAAGGATTGAAACAAGCTTTTCAACTCTCTTATCTCACTAGCTTGACAAGTAGGGGCTGTAATTTGAGCTTGAGGTGATGGAATAGGAGATAAGGATGGAATTTGAGGAACTTGAGGGGCTTGAAGGGCTGGTATAAAATTCAAATATAGGAATAGAGGCATTGGAGGCCTTAGAGAAAGCTTACCAAATTGTATCAAATTATTCTCTACCCTTATTACAACCTCATAAGCATTTGGAAAGGTAGTACCACCCATTGAATATATCATCACACTAATGTCAGAGTTAAGGGCTTTTAAATAGTAAAAAAATACATATTCAAGGGATGGCCTAATCAACATAGGTATCCTAGTCCATGTCTTTTGGAATTTGAGATTAAAATTAGATATGAACTCATGAGAAGCTCTTGTTATGGTAGTTAACTATTCAACCAAAGAGAGGTGATCATATTTGTATTAAAATTGCTTGACTAAGGCTGCACCCAATTCATCCCAGGTAGAAATGGAGTTTAGTGGTAGGTTTCTATACCACTACAATGCTTTTCCTTTGAAGGAAGCAACAAGCAATCTAATAGAAACATTATCCTTAACAACATTATGGACTAAACAAAGATTAGTTACATCCTAGATGTGATTGATAAGGTTTGTTTGATTTTCTCTTGAGAAGAATGGGATGCTCTTGAGGTTAGAAACCAAAATGTCATCAAACTAGGCTAAATTTAGTGGGCTACCTATATTGAATGGAATAAACACCTAATTTTTGATAGCCATTTGGATAGTGGGGGTTGTAGTGATTAGAATAGTAGGATAACCAGGAGACAAATATTATTTTTGAGGATATGGATTTTTCCTACAAAACTTTGATCTTTTATAAGATGTATAAGACAACTCAATGAATTTAAAAGGAATACCTTTATTAGCTAACCTTGTAGTAACCTTTGGCATGAAATAATTGCCTGAATGATGCTATGAAATTTTTAACCTAAAGAATATTTAGCCCATGATGAAGATATATATTATCCTCTACTACAAATGCTTCTCCTTAGCTCCAAACTTTAGCTATTCCAAGGAGTAAGTGTTCCATTGAGCATGCCATAAAATATTGTTAATCAGACTCGCACCTTTGTGAAGGTAGTTTTATGCCTTCATAGTCTGCTAAAACATAGAAATAATCCTAGGCTATGGGTGGCCTAATCAACAGATTGAATCTCTAGATTCTAAGGGCTAGCTTTCTTTGGTGTATCAATCAAGATCCCTACTCTACGCTACAAACCGATATGGGAAAGGGAAGAAGGAAAAGGTAAGAAATAAAATTAAAGAAAAATCCTATCTAATGATGGTGATACACATATATTATAGTTAATACACTCAATTTAAGCTTCTAAAAACACTAATTAGATAAGAAAAAGATTGAAATTTCAACTCCAATTGACTCCTATGCATCAATATTTCATGTAAAAGTTTTATTTGGTGATCAAAGCTTGAGAGAAATGATGGAATAGGCCTAATTCAAGGAAATAACAAGCCACTTACATCCACTATAAGTTCAACGAAAAGACATCAAACAGTAAACATGACCTACATAATCTGATCAACTAATAATTAGGTAAGAATCAGGACTTGACAAGGAAGAAAATTCTATCACATATGGAAATCACTAACATAAATACATTATACCAACATCTTGGAATCTAAAAAATAGTCCTTTTATTTATCTAAAAAAGGTTATAAAACTCAAATTTTGGCATTCTAGTCTTGCCAAAAGATGGATATTTCTAAATGGTTGAAAATCCAACTTATATAGTAAAAAGCATACCAAAGCCAAAAAATTAGCATTGAAAAAAAAAAGGAGATCAATTCCCATATCACACAAGTCCAACTTGAGCTATCAAAAGATAACCAAGCATTCAACTAATATCCTTTTGTCTTATATCTTGCATGAGAAAGCTCTTTGGCATTAGAAAATGATGTTGGGTCCATCTTAGACTAATCTACTCCATGCATGAAATCAATGCCAAATATTCAAAGAGAAACTTTACTTGATATGTTTAGAATTTTATTCGAAACAAAAGAAAGTCCTTTGCATGGAAAATAAGGAAATTGGATGATAAGCCTTGTCTAGTCAACTCCAAGTAACTCCATCCTACATGAGATGATGCTATGCCAATCCTTAGATGAATAAATTTATTTTGAACAAGTTGGAAGTGTTGAAAGCCTTCAATTAACAAGATAAATTAGAATAGATGTGACACTTTGACAAAAAGTCAACTCAAACTCAAGACCAGTCAACTCCAAATGGCCTCCACTTGCATGAAAAGGGGCTTTTGAAAATTGAAGTATGTATGAAATTCTATGTTAAGATGATAAATGCAGCATTGAAAATCTATGTTAGCTCCTTGAAATTCTTTAGTCTTTTACTTTCAAGCTCTTCGTTTGGTCACTTTTTCATAGAAATTGGTCTCTGGGACTTTTTTTTCGGCATGTATTCCTTCAAGCTATTTCTTTACAGCCTTTTATTTCTGCATGTATTCCTTTGGGCTATTTTTCCATGACATATTTATTTTGGGCTTTTGATTATGGAATTTTCCTTCAAACAATTATCTTTAGCCACTTTATTGAAAGAATTATTTCAGCATTTTCTCTTGTGGACACTTCATTCAGACTTTTTATCTGTAGCTTATTTCTTTGAGATTTTTGTTTATGCACTTTCCCCACATACACTTTCTCAAAAGGATTAACCTTTTAGCCTTTTGTTTCAAAATTTTGTCCTGAAGGAATTATTTCAGAATTGTTTTAGCATTTTCTTCCCATATAATTGTTTTAGCATTTTGTAAATAAACTTTTCCTTTAGATAATTTATCTATGACTATCTATTTCCTTAGGCTTTTTGCTTGGTCACTTTTCCATGGATTTGACCCTTTAGGAATCTGTTCAGTGACCCTTTAGCCTCCCTTTAGAATTTTGATAGTGCCCTTCACCTTTTTAACAATTCCCTTTGGCTTTTGAAATGGTCTTTAAAACTTTTGAAATGGTTTTCAAAACTTTTGAAATGACATTTCAAAAAAATTGAAAAGGACCCTTTAGAATTCTCAAAAATCACCTTTCCCTTTGAAAATACCCTTCAAAATTCTTGAAATGGACCATATAAAAATTTAAATGCCCTTCAGAAAAGTTTTTTTCAGATAAAATGTCTAAAACAATTCCTTCGAAAGGATATCCTTCGAGAAAATTGAAAAGACCAATTCCTTAGAAAATACTTTTCTGGAAAGTTGTTTCGAACAAAAATTTCAAAATAATTCCATCAAAAAAGTTGTTATGGTCCTTTAGAAAAAATGAAGTGCCCTTCAAAAAAGTTGTTATGGTCCTTAAAAAAAATGACACTTAGATAAAACTGCAAAAAGAAAACCTCTGAAAGAATGAACACTTGTGGAAAAAGAGTCCCAAAAGAAAATAAACTTGTACTTTTGATTAATCAGGTTCTCCACTTCTTCTTACTTTGGGCTAATAGGACCATAACTGACTAGCTACAAATAAAATTTGACCATTCTAAGGAAACTTTTAGATAATAGGGGTAGTAATTTGGCCTTGATAGGCCAAAATTGCTAACAGTTACTATTGTGCACAGGGTAATATCCCAAATAGGGATGCCTAAACATGATTTTGAGCACTAATTTTTGATGTACATATGAAATTAGGATGTTTAGTGATTCTTAGGTTTAATTTGTATTATTTGATATAAATCAATTTGAAGTCCGATTGGAGGCTAGTTATGGGTAAAATAGGGTGTCTACAATTTTCTCCTGTTTAGGAAGGCAGTGAAATCTATATGCATAATAATGTCTTCTCAAAGAATGCTTTTTTTTAAAAAATTCCTAATGCCCCATAAGGTGATGAATGAGCCTTGGAAGCCCCCTTGAGGGAGTAGACAACAAATAAGGTTAGCAAATGTTCCCTCAAAAATAAAGAAATGGTGCGACCAAAAGGTAAAGGGGGTGAAAAAGATTGATTTGCCCAAAAGTGGTTATAATCAGGGCACATTGAGATGCCCATGTTGGGTAGATAAAAAGGTTGATTTTACCAAATGAAGTTATAATCATTATTATAATGCAAAGGTCCCTTGTCAGATAGATAAAGATAATGATTTACCCAAAGGTGGTTATAATCATTAGCACAATAAAAATATGCCCTAGTAGGGTAGGAAAATATTAATGATTTTCTCAAAGGTGATTATAATCATTAACATCCAAATAAATTAAAACATAATAATTTGATTAAAGGTGGTTATAATCATTAGCACTGTGATTTGGGATAATATGGCAAATCAGAAAAGGGGGCTTATGTATTGAATTTGTACTCAAAGAGTAAGAGTAATCTGGTATAGAGGATAAGCATTAATTTGGACTACCTGCTAGTATGGAGATACATGTCCTAACTACCATTTCTTGTAATTTACACTTAACTAATTTTTTTATAGCATGTAATGTTATGCATCATGATATAAAACACCATGATAACCTAGTCGTAATATGCATAAGGACTAATACTCGATCTAATAAATAAGTGAAAACAATACATCAATGATAAAAACTATGATGAAAATGTTGATGTATGAATATGGATGGAATGAAGTATCATGAATAAGGAATCACCCAATGAACACATACATATTGATTCAAGACACAACAATTAAAGTACACAAATAGGTAAACAAACAAACAAACAAAAACATAAAATAAAAACACTAATAAATAAAAAACACAACAAAAACCCATAAATAAATAAATGACTGAACAACCAAAATAAAAGTGAAGAAAACAATCAAAACAATATCAAATAAACATAAACAATGGTTAATCATAATGTTAGTGCAAATAAAAAATAACTTATTTGTGCATGTGTAATAGAGGTGTTACTCTTAGTAACAGGGTGACCCCTAAGCTAAACAACAATGATGTAGGTATAACAAGGAAATAATAATTGACACAAGGTTACCCCCAAGCTATAGGGAAATAATGACACAAATAAGATGATAAATGTTACCCTTAGGTTATAGGAAATAATGAAACAAATAAATAAAATGGGGAAAATAGAAAAAAAGGAAGTTGTAGTCGAGATGACTCCAGATGCACTAGGAAAGTGGATGTTACCTACATAGTTCTATGGACACAAGGTCCAACATGAACTTTAGGCCAAATGTAATTCTCTCAGGATATGAGATAAAATAAAATTGAAGATAAGGAACATGGTTGATGTATAAATGAATATGGGAATGGTCTTATAAAATGGTGAGTGCATGAGAAAAAGAGGGGATGACACCTAATCATCATGAAAATTCCAACACAAATAAAGTATGAAAGTGAGATAATGTGGTTTGGGCTAAAATCAAAATAAAAGATAAAGATCTTGAAAAATAGTGAGTGTAAAATAAAGGTGCTTACAAAATGGTGAGAGAATAAGATGGAGCCAAGTGGTCATTAGTGTATCAAAGTAAAACACACAATGTTCAAAATATAAACTCACAAAATGGTGAGAGCATAGGAATAAATCCAATAAGGATGGGGAAACTAAATTAAAAGTGGTTAATTGTGAAATAGATAAGAATCACATAATCCTTAAGGCTAAGAAATGGTCAAAAAAGAAAGGAAGGTATAATTGAGCTAACCCAAGATACCTCATGTATCTAAGTGTTTCTTACATAGTCTATGCAAACCTTAGGCTGATGTATTTCTCCCATAAATAGGAGGAAAAAATACCAAGGTGATCAAGAAATAAATTGAACAAACAAGATGGCCCATCCCAAAAAATTTTGATGGCTTTATATCTCTCATGGAAATTTTAAGCCAATTTTCATGATTTTTTGAGTTTTAGGATTTTCTAGAGCTTTTACCAATGTTTTTGGAATTTATAAGTGTCTCAAATTGATCAAGAATTATGAGACAACAAATATTTTAACTCATAAAATAGTGAGAGTGTGTCTTAAATATGCTCACAAAATGGTGAGAGTGGCAAAGAGGGTGATTGAGCTGACCTCAACATAAATCAAATGCTACCTATATAGTCATATTAGGACCTCAAGTCACTATACTTACACCTTACAGTGGATGAATATGACTAGGTAATATCAAGATCATGGAATAGGTAAATGTCATATTATAAAAAAATAGTGGCAAGGTGATGCAAAAATGCAAGGTAAAGGTGTTGTTCCTCATTTGCCCACAAACAGTTATAATTAGGAAATAATGGCATAGGTCAATGATATTAATTTTCCCAAAGGTGGTTATAATTAATAAAATGGAAAATGAGGTAGAATGTGTCAACAATGAATAATGAAATTTCTAAACTATTATCATACTAGTCCAATATATTGCATCTTTATCTAGAATATTGAATTAATTGCTGAAATTAGATCTAAATTGCCTCACTGAAGGTGACCAAAAAAATAATGGAGTGGAACCAAGGTTAAAAATGGTGGGTATGGAGGGTAAAATAACTTTAGTTTATAGGGAAGGTATGGAAGGAATGATATATGATATAATATAAGGAAGGTGGTAGTATGGTACAATGTAAATGAGTCTCATAGATAATATATCGGGTCTCTCAAGAAAAATAAATCTTGAGGTGTATGATGTTCCTGGGATCATCAAGTTCATATCTATCTGGTGTAGCGAGCATGTATGCTCAAGATCCATAGTTATCAAAAATGACATAGGGGCATATCCAATTAGGCTTAAACTTGCCATTCTTCTTTTTCTTAGTTTTGGTTTTCTTCTAGTTTTCTTTGAGGACAAGATCACCAAGATCGAACTCTCTATGTTTAACCTGTTGGTTATATTGACCATGTAATATATTTTGATATACTTGAAGGATATTTATAGTGGCCATACACTTTTCATCCAATAAATCTAGATCTTATAGATGAGTTATTCTATAGTCTTAATCATCCATGATGTATTTCAACAAGATACATAAAGAAGGTAACTCAACCTTGATGGGAAGAATGGCCTCAGTGCCATAGACTAGGGAATATAGTGTGGATCTTGTTGGAGTACAATAATTAGTATAATATGCCTAGAGGGCATGAAATATTTATAGGTTCCAATCATGGCCAACATCATTGACAATATTTTTAAGGATGTTGATAGTGGTCTTATTAGATGCCTCTGCTTGGCCATTACCTTGTGGGTAATATGTAGTGTAAAAATGTTTAGTGATATTATATTTAGCAAAGAGGGATTTGACATCCTTATTTTTAAATGATCCACCATTATCAGATATAATGTTAGATAGGATACCATAGTGACAGATGAGATGGTTAAAGATGAATTTGGAAATCTATTTTCCAATCATGTGAGGGGTATAGCTTCAACCCACTTAGTGAAATACTTGGTAGCAGTAAGGATGTGTTTATGGCCATCAAATAAGGTAGGGTTAATATTCCTAATAAGATCAAGTACCCATGTTGAAGATGGTCATGTTGTAAGCATTGGTTTGAGGGATTTGGCTGTAACATGAATTAAATTATCATGCTTTTGAAATTTGTTACACCTTTTGACATAAGCAATTGCATTTTCTTCCATTATTAGCCAATAGTAACTGGTACATAGGATATTTTTGGCTAGGATGAACCTATTAGTGTGGGTTACACATACTCCTTTATGTACTTCTCTTAATGCTAATATGGATTCTACCAAATTTAAATAATGAAGCAAAGTTTCATCAAAGATTTTATAGTAAAGGGTTAGGCTAAGTAAGGTATATCGAGAGGCTTAGTGGGTAAAGGCCTTTTTTTATTTACATGATAGGTTTGGTGGCATGATGTGATCATAAAGGTAGTAATATAGGGATGAGTACTAAATAGAACTAGGACCAACAATATAACATATCACGATGATGGTTGAAGGTTCATAAGTAGGCACTAGAAGATGTTTAATGAGGAAATGATAGTATTTTGCATTGTCTATACTATATATCAAATAACTAATGGTAGCCATGGCATCCATTATACTATTATTGGCCCTAGGTATGTGTTCAAATTCTATATCAATAATTTACTATTTAAGAATATCTGCCATGGCCTTGTATGGTGTCACCTTGTCATATTGGGTCTAAAAGTGGTCTATTACCTATCTGATGATTAACTGAGAATTACCATGAACCATGATATTTTGAATATTACATTATACTACTTGATGAAGCCCTAAAATAAGTTCTTTGTATTTATCCATGTTATTAGTATAAGGAAAGCTAATATGGAATGATTTTAGGAATGATATCCCCCTATGGTGTAAAAAATAATAGGTTAGCTCCTAATCCATGATATGTGAATGACCTATCAAAATATAGAATCTATTATTGCTCCTCAAGAGGTGTTTCTATGATGGTCATGATGGACTCATCTGGGAATGCAAAAGTGAGTTTTTTAGTATCTTAAAGGGGAGCTTATGCAAGCTAATATGTAAGTAATTATCCCCTTATGTCCTTCTGTTGAGATACTCAATATAAAACTCACTCAGGAGCATGATCCATTTAACCATGCATCCCTATAAAATTATCTTGGATATTAGATACTTGAACATATCTACTTTAGCAATGAGTATGGTCTTATTATTAAACATGTAACGACATAGTTTTTGAGTAGTAAAGACCATAACTAAAAAATATTTTTCTATTGGCATATAGTTATGTTCATACATGACTAGCATATGACTTAGATAGTACATGGAATGCTCTTTCCAATTTTCATCATGTTGAGCTAAAAGTGCCCCAAAAACTTTGTTAGTGGAAAATAGGTATAGTAGAAATGGCCTCCTTCACATTGGTGAAAACAAAATAGGTGGATTGGAAAGATATTCCTTCAGGTGCTAAAAGGATTTCTTATATTCTTCATCCCAAGGAAATGTAACACATTTATTTAGTAAGTGAGTGAAGGGATGGAATTTATTGGCCAACTAAAAAATGAAGCATTTGATAGATTGGAATTTTCCCTAAAAAATGCAAAACTACTTCAACGTGGAAGGTGGCAACATCTCGAAAATGGCTTATACCTTGGTAGGATCAACTTCAATGCCTCGACAAAAGACAATGAAGCCTAAAATTTTTCTTAAAGTGACACCAAATATGTACTTCTTGGTATTTAGTCAAACCTTATACGCATGAAGCCTTTCAAATATCCTTCGTAGCATGGGTGGATGATTTGCATAGGTTTTTGATTTACCCAATATGTCATCAACATAGTCTTTAATAATATCATGCATCATGTCATGAAATATGATGGTCATATCTTTCTGATATGTGGCCCTAACATTCTTGAGGCTAAATGGCATAACCAAATAAAAAAACTTTCCCCAAGGAGTGTTGAACATTATCTTGGTTGGTGTTTTGGTGTAATCCTTATTTGATTATATCTTAAAAATCCATCCATAAGGGAAAGCATTTCATACTTAGATGTGGATTAAACTATCATGTCGATATCTAGTAGAGGAATGTAAACCTTGGGGTAGGCCTTAATAATGTCTCTAAAACTAGTATAGATTCTGATTCCTTTTGGATTCTTACCAATAAGCACAATGTTTGAGATCCACTCTGAATAGTTGATCGGTCTGATGCATTTCACTTCTAAGATTTTTTCCAACTCTTTCTTTACTAAGACAATAATATGAGGATTCATCTTATGTAGTTCCTATTTCACAGGTTTAGCATCATGATGTATAATAAGGTAGTGTACAACCAAGGAGGGGTCTAAACTAGTCATGTCTGAATAGGCCCAAGCAAAAATGTCAATAAAATCCATTGAAGGGATGTAAAAAATTCACGTTCCTCCTCACTGAGGGATGCACCTAATTTGATCCACTTCAAGTCATCTTGAGTCTTGATGTTTACTTTTGTAGTATCTTTTACCAAGAGAGTTGAACCATCCTCTAAAATGGTCGATAAGGATATAAATTAGATTGTAATGGAAAATTCCTCTGGTTAGACTAGTTCTTTAATCTCACCCAAATAGGATGAATTTGAATCTCCCAATGGCATCAATGGCCATGTTATAAATACTATAAGAAATTCTTACGTAATTTAATTAAATGCATTTTAATCCTTAGTGCTAAACTCAAACCCAAAAGTAAGTTCACCATTGGTGGTCTCTTGGGTTTATTTTGAGGAAAGGTGAACACCCCCTTATAGTGGTACTTAAAACAAGTTTTCACCAAAAGACTGGCCTTTCTCTTTACTTTTAACCTGGTCTAAAAGTGCCTTAAAGAGGTTTTCACTTTGAGACCTCAATGTCTTATTCTTTTATTTTTGGCTAAGGGTTTTTACCCACTCTCTAAAATAGGCTAAATGATCTAGTTTGATAAAAAACTCTTATTTGTGGTCTCCCAACAGAACATTATATCTTAGGCCTAAAAAATCACAAAAGGCCTCTTCATTCTCAAACTCATCTATAGGCATTGTAGATTCTTGTTGGTCCTAATCTATAAGTTAAGGATGATAAAGGGGAAGGGTGGAATGTTGACTTACTAAGGTAATAGTGTAAATGGTATATGGGTTAAATAAGTTGGTATTGGCAAGGTTTTCATAAATGCTATGATCAAAATATACTTTGTTGTCAACATTGTCATCATTAGTTACTGGAATTAAAACATGAATAAGATATGTGGGGTCACCCCCAGGTGATTTAAATTTGAGACCATAGGTTCGTTTATATCTAGTCATAGAAATGGGCTCAAGAGTACCTTGTTAATTTACCTCCAGACCTTCACTTTCATATTCTTGGTTATCCATGATCTAATTAAGATGGGATATTTTGGACTATGATAATAATCATCCAATTTGTCATTTATAACTAGGACTCATCATTGGCCAATAGGTCATCTTATTGGATAGTGGTTGGTGTGTAAATAATAGGCACTGGGTTACAAAGCTTGACTTTTCCCTCCCATCACCATTCCATGCAAGCTTGTTTAGCTTTAGGTCTTCCATATGACTTGGGGTTATGTGGAAGCTTGGTAATATGGAATGTATCATGGGTTAAATACTCTCTTAGACCATTTTTTGAAATGGTAAAATGATTAGACATTTCAAGAGGAGGTGTATGTGAAGATGAGGCAAGGCTATAAAGGTCTATATAATTGGCCTTTATTAATTTGATAAGTATCTCTTTGTATTTGTCCTTCTTGGGTACTGGGTCTAGCCAAAGTGGTAATTATAACTTTCATACTTAGCCTCCAAATCCTTGTAGTGTTCATATGGGTGTAAATCTCCATGGATAGTTACCTCCATCCCTAAGTGAGGGAACTTGATTCACTAGTGAAATGTTGAAGGAATTACATAAATTTCATGTATCCACAGTCTTCCCAAAATCAAATTGTATGATAGATCTAAGTCTAGCTCATGGAATAGTGTATTATGGGTCAAAGGCCCAACAATCACTAGAAATATTATGGTTCCTTATGATTCCCATTCTTAATTGTTGTAGGATTTGATAGGGGTAATTTTTGGTTGTAGATCAGTTGTTGTATATCCCAAATGCTTGATGAGCTTTAGAGACACAATATTTAAGCCCAATCCATAATCTATGAGGATATGTTTGACTTTGTGCTGCATGATGAAAACTTCAATGTATAATAAGTTGTTATGGAAAGGGATAAAGGATGACATATCTCTTTGGTCAAAGGTTAACTATTGGCTTAGGGATGGTGTCTAACCAAAACTTGAAATTTGTTTGGGGTTATGTCATTTGGTACTTGGGATTGACCTAGGATTTCTATAAGGATGTTCTTATGGATAGTAGATATAAACAACAAATACAAGATGTAGATTTATAGAGGCATCTTCTAGATTTACTCCATAATATCATATGTCTTTTCCCTAATGGTGATGATTGGCTTGATCCTATCCAACACAATAGGCTGGATTGGTTCATTGGTAGGAGGTTGTGGGCTTGGAATGGTAATATTAGACTGCCAAGATGTGATTGCATAATATGGATTGGATATAGGACCATTGTTACTAGAAAATAATGTAGATGGGATAGAGAGGATAATCCTTGATTATTAGTGAAGTTTGTTATGGTTATGGGACAATGAATATTTATCATTAGATGGTCCTAAAATGGTAATCCTTGTTTGCTATTGCACTTGGATGAGATCATAGGTCAAGGAAGGATTACTAGTATAGGTGGGTTGATTGGAATTGTTAGGCAATGGTCCTGATCTATTGGCACTTGGTCTAGGATTTATGGTAATTTTAAAAACATGCCCACCTGCAATAAGATTTATAACTTTATTATAGTCATGTGCAACTGCATGGTAAGTTTATTGGTTGTTGGGGTCATTTTGGCCTTGGTTCCTCATATTTGGTTGACATTGTTATTGTTGTTGACTGTGTTACAGCTATTTTTGATACTTTTATGACTATTTTGGTTATTGTTGTTATGTTTTTTATGTTTTTTTATTGTTGATTGACATTATTATGATTTGGAAAAATATTTTAGTAGATACCTAGATTATGATTGGAAGTAGATGCTCTATTATTCAACTAGATTTCCCCATTCTCTAACATATTTTAAATAAGGTGCTTCAATTACACACAATGGCATATGGAATGTCCATGAACATGATAGTAGTCACAAAACTCATCTCTCTATACTAGTCTAGATATGGTATACCCTCTGGATAGTGTTTTAGAATTCACTATCTAATAATATTGGACATGGCTAGTTTGTGAAACACTGCTTCAATGGGATCACCAAGGTCACCAAAGACTCTAGGAGTGGGTATTCTTCTTAGAGGATGGGTTTGAAAAGGTAGTTGTTGTGGATTTTGGGGTGTTAGTATAGGTTATTACATAGGCTACACTTATTAAATGGGATGATAATGCAAAACAAGCTACATTTGTGACATAGGTTGAGTAGATGGTGTTTACACCATTTAGACATGATGCAACTCAATTAATCCATTACCAAAAAGATTCTTATTGTGGTTGTATGGTTTTTATTTTTCATAGTTATTAGCTTGAGTGGGTGTAGATTCTTGTGCTTGGACTAGATTAGGTTTTTAACTTGGGATTGTATTTTGGGTTTGGTTCTAATTATGATTTGAGGAGGTCAAATTGATAATCCCTTTGTTAATAAGGGTCTTTTCAATCTATAATCCATTCTCAATGATCTGTTTGAAGGTATGAACACACTATAACTCCAAGTGGTAAGATATCTTGCTATGCAATTTTTTAGTTAACATAATGACTAATTGTTTATTTGATAAACTATGGGTGAAATGACTAGAAAGTGCTCTCCATCTCTATAAGTAGCTCATAAATCTTTTGCCAATTTTTTGCTTGGACTGAGTCAAATCAACTAATAAAATCTCATGTTTGAGATTATAGGATAAATGTTGCACAAATTTGTTTGAAAGATCATCAAAATTAGATACTATTTTTTTGGCAACTTGAGAAACCATTCCAAAGCCTATCTAGTTAGAATTAGAGGAAACAAAGGGAGTAGGTAAATGTCACTATAGGCCATTGGATGGAAAGTGACAAATAAATTTGTTAGATGTGCCTTAGGGTTTCTTTTACCCTTGTACTTATCAAATTTTGGTGGTTCATAACTTGGATGAAATGGTGTCTAAAGATATTCCATGTTAAATGGGTATAAACAATTGTCATCCAACTTGAATTTCTTGGTCTGCTTCTTTATTTGAATGGTGGCAATCACATCCTTCATTTTTTGTAGTTCTTGGGACAAGAAATTAGGTGGTACATTTGCTCGAGGCTATGGATAGGTTGTCAAAGGAGGTATATTACCTTAACTAAGTTATAATGGAGGAATGGAATGCTATAGAATATTGGTTTGATGGGTGAATCAACTAGGAATATGCATCCATAAATTAGGATGTAGTTGTTGATATTGCACACGTTTTTGATAAATATTCTAGTTAAAATTTAGTATATAGCCTTGAGTCTAAGTGAATTAAGGATATGATAAAAAGATATGGCTTTGGGGAATAAACTATGCCTACTAAGGTTGAGTAGGGATTTGTTACTGACTACTCAAACCTAATTGGATAAATGGGACTTGCTATTGACCAAGGCCCTATCTTTGAATCTATGGCACTTGCTGTGTAAAAGGCAATCATTGCTTAATAGGTACTTGTTGGACATTGGTACATATATGTTATGTAAACATCTATTATGAATTATATGCTTGTTGGATGTTTAACATTTATCTTTGATCAATCAAAATACATTGTTGATTAGACAACATTTACAATTGTATAAGTACATTGGTCTACAACTATTGAGGTATGTTTTTCACTACCCATTAATGTGGAACATTTGTTGCCCCTATTCAAGTGGCATAGTGTTTTTCCTCTTCTATAGTGGTATATTGGACTATTACTATTGTCATAGAATATTATTCATCACTTATTGAGGTGGGATAACATTAATCACTTATTATTGAGGTAAAAAATTGGCCATTGCTTGATTACTTATCCCATATTGTTGTGTTCTTAAAAAAGTAGATGGTCAAGGATTGAAAGTAACCTATTGTTATTAGGAAGTAGGAATTCATTCTCTATGTTGTTGTGAACCACTCATGGTATCAACTAAAGGCACTTGTTGTTGTGAATTATTTGTTGGTGCATTTGTCTCACTCTGGCCTAGATTGGAAGACACTTATGTGTTATCCTTCAAAAATTTTTACATTGTCTTGAGTGGAGGCCAAAATCACTTCTTTAATAAATGGGACATTGATAATGTAACCTAATAAAATGATTTGGGTAAATATATCTATACCTAATTAACTTGACTTGTTGAATCAATTAGTACTCTTGTTGAAGGAGTTAACTCTATGAGTGGAGCATTTGATATGGCCATGGCATTGAAATTTCATGATAAGCTAAGGTAGGTTTGATATGCTTATTGCATTTGTGTTAATTGGTCTTGCATGGGTGCCTTTCCTCTCACAAGCATATTTAGGTCCTGACATGTCATTGGTATAAGCGCATGAGGGTAACTAGTAAAGGCTTATTTGATAGTTTGGGTGTAAGGCATGTTTTAAGGCACTTTGACTATATTAGGTAGGCTTCATGGGTAAATATTTTATAATCTTGGCCCATACCTCCATGGCTCTAACTAAAACCTCATCTTTATTTTCAATAAAGTGATGATCAAACAAGTATGGGTCATAAGTTGATGATATGGCTATGTAGTATGGTTGGACTTGGACTTGTTCAACAATAGCTAAGACATTAACAAGATATTGTGTTCTTTACTCTTGGTATTACCTCGAATAGGGAGGTGTGTTAACCAAGAAATGCGCTAATGGATCTTGACTTTGTTCCACATATTAAGCAGTGTAAAGAGGATATGGATTCATCTCACAAACTGCATCATTGCCCTATGGGTCTTGAATAAAGTTATCACTTATGACCATGTTATTGTAATTTAGATTATACATAGTTCCACTATGTGTGTAGCGAGGCATATCCAAATCCATGACTAAAAATTCATGAAGACAATAACTAGAGTTATACAAAATCTTAAAATGTAGTCAAAATGGTAAATGGTCTAAACTTGGTATGTCTAGAAACTTGGTCTAAATGGTAAACTTGGCCTAGTAATGGAGTTATTTCTCCAAAATTTGGTTAATGATAAACTCAATCTAAAATGTCCTTAAGTTATAATATTAAATTTCTCATGCAAATGGTCTAGTAAATGGATAAATATAAATCCTAATCTTGGTAAAAAGTGTTTCAAATAATTCTAATCTGGGTCTAAAAACATAAATTTTTTTAGGCATTTGGGAACAAGTTAAAAATCTAGGCTCAAAATAGCATGAATAACTCTAAACTATGGAAAATGATAAGTTTTTGGGAACATGGCACAAATCTAGACTCCAAAGGTACAAATGAAACCTAAAACTACATCAAATTCTAGGTCTTTGGGAACATGACACAAAGCTAAACTTGGAAACAACACTAGGTCTAAAAGGAAAGGTTAAAATGTTAGGTCCTTGGAAACACATCATAAAGCTAAACTTGGAAACAACACTAGGTCGAGGTAAAAATGACAAGGTAAATTCATCTAACAATTTGAAACACTTGGAGTCAAACTAGGCATATGGATTCAAACACAAACTTTATCATTGGTAAAAGACATTGGAATTTAGGCATATGCATAAAACTAATTGGTAAAATCAATTCCAAGTAAGCAAAAATAAGGATGAGTAAAAAATTTAATCCCAAGTGATGATCAAGACTCAAATGTAAACTAATCATATTTAAGGTTGTACTTGGAGAGGGAATTTTGACCTTATTTCTAAGTAACAAAAGAAATGTGAGGCATACAAAAAAGAGATCACTTTTGAAATTTAGGCACAAAATATCTTTAAATCAAGCAAGGTATTATTCCAAGTTGCACAATCCAAAAGTGAGAGGTAAATGTTTAAGCCAAAATTAAGTAAGGCATAGGCATAAACCAATCAATGATTGAATCTAAACTTTATAATATCAATTTTTAACTTGGTTTAGAAGACTTGGTTTCTTAAATGGATGACATTCTAGACCAAGATTATTACAATGATACCAAACATAGAACAAAAGCCATACATGGTTTAGAACTTGATTTAACACAAGGAAATGGTCTTTGAAATAAAATTAATAATGTAATGACACTTTCTCACTCAAAAGGTATGACAATTAGGTTTGTTTCAAAACTCTAAGGCAAAGACTTAGAATAAAATGGGCAACATAATGATGCCCCTTTTAATCAAGTAACACACACACAAAAAACGTTTAAAAAATGACTAAGGAAAAGTGTGGCATCAAAAGGATGGCATAAAACCTCTTTAGGCTAAAGAGGGTGTATAAACATGACTTGGATGTGTTTTGACAAAGATAGTTTTGACTCAAAACAATGTAAGTAAAAGTAAAAAATATAAAAACATCTAAGTGAATATGACAAGGTTGTTTTGTATTGTCAAATTTCATGTATATGCTCCTTCTTGAGAGGAAATAATTTGTTAATCCAAAAATGTATATGCACATGAAAAGTAGGGTTTTTAGGCCCCTTCTTCTCTCAATAATTTGTATGGTGATATGAAACTTTGGGATACTCACCTTGAATTGACAATATTTCTATGGTAAGTGGGGTTTGTCTAAAAACTATAAGTTTTACACATTTTTAGATGGTCCCAAGTGTGGTTAATAGTTAGAGATGCAATCAAGTCATTTGGATTCAAGTTAATCATCTTGTTTTAAATAGGTCTTTTCCTTTTTATAACCACTAAATTTATCAATTGCTCAGTTTAGTGTGATGTTCAAATTAGGTCATTATTCTAAGGGTAGTAATCATTAATAGAGGTAGTTTAACCATTTAAACTACTATCCCAATGATTCACTAGCTAAATTTATATACCCCACCATGGATTAGGGTTGAAATGTTGCCAAGAGAAGAGTTCTTGGGTCAATGCTTCCCTAGCTAACTTATGGAGAGGTGATGAAATCTCACCCACAAGCCAAGATGCAAGAAATAAAAAGAGGAGTCTAAAGTAATTTTAGGAATACCCAAGTCACTCAAATATTTGGGAGTGCCTTTGTAACATTGCTTCTATGCTTCAAATAAGTGACAAAAAATAATGGATTCACACTAAGTCTATTTGGCAAAAAACACATTAAAAAAAAAGATCAACACAAAAGCTCTTAAGAGAATTTAATCTAAAATTTGAGTTCATTTTAAAACACCAAGTGAAATATGATGTGAAATTTATCCCCTTGGATTTTTTTTCATTTATGAACCTTTAAAAAACAAAAATAAAGTGACTAAACAAATTTTAAGCACCAAATGTAAATATGATTTGAAGACTTAAAGTGCTAAAACATCTTTCCTTGGTCTTTGGGTCCTACAAAAAGTGTTAGTGGGTTATCTTACTTAAAATTTAAAAATAAAATGAAAAAATAATAATTTCATTTGAGTTCTCAAGTTTTGTCTTTTTCACATAGTGTAATACTATATATTGATAGAGCAAAATTGTATGTCCCCTGCAAAACTACAACTTACATAGAGCAAAACCACATTGCCTGCAAAACAAACCATTAATTCAAAACCACACTCTTGTAGTGCAAAAACACATATCATGATGGAAAAACTACATGTCCTAATAAATACCACATTTTACCCTATAATACAAACACTATCAATGCAAAACCACATTTTAACTGTGCAAAACCACATGATAATAGTGCAAAACTATTGATTATGGTGACAAAATTACATCTACTTATTTTAGTGTTGTACTTACCTATAAAACCATATAAGTTAGTTCAAAATCATATATTATGAGCATAATAATGCATGTATCAAATGTAAAACCACATAAAATAAGGAAAACAAAATTTAATGATGTAAAATTGCACTCCCACAATTCAAAATCACATCTAACATGCAAAACTACACTTGCAATAATGCATCTCCATAGAGCAATACCATAGCTACCAGGTGCAAAAATGTACTTGAAATAATGCATCTTCATAAAGCAATACCAAAACTACTAGGTGCAAAACCACATGTCTCTGTGTAACATCTGTGAGCTTCAAATTTTCACCTTTTTAGTCATTAAATCAAAATTTGAGCATGAAAAATGTCAGCAAGAGGTTTTAAAAGGCCATTTGAAGAACTTTGTGAGGTGTGGTTCCCACCAAGCATGCCATTATGTGAACAAAGAAATTAACATAGAGGGGAGATGAGTATCATGTTAGTCAAGAAATCAAATTAAAACAAACACACTAACAACTTACTCCTCTAGCCTCAAGAAATCAAATTAAAACAAACACACTAACAACTTACTCCTCTAGCCTTGACACTAAAGGAGCTAGAGAACTACACAAATAACTAACAAGTTGAAAGCAAAACAAGAGTTTCTACCTTCTATGAGAGCAAGTTTTGTGAGTTAGCCATGGAATGATATGCTCAATTGTGTGAATAAGAAATATTTGTCAATGAAGCTCCATTTCTCCACCTCTTCTTATCACCTTGGTAATGTTTGTTGGATTTGGCTTGGCTTGGCTTAGGATATGGGAATCGTAACACTACAATAATGAAATCTTTGCATATATTTGAGAATAATAACTTTACACCAAAAGAACTTATTTTTCAATGGGGGACACCTTGTGTTTATAGCCTCCAGATTTAAATTTAACCCAAGTGTAGTTAGGCTAGAATTAACCATAACTGAGTTCAAACTAACCCTAAGTGAGTTAAAGCTAACCCTAGTTGAGTTAAGGAGGGGTCATGTAATTAATATTTAGGATAGAGATCTTATTTATTGAGCATGTCTCTCCATTTTTGAATTTATTACATTTAGGGAGATATTTCTAATTCCTTGAATTTGAGGATGATGATGTCATCATGACCTCATATTTATTAAATTTTCCTTTTTGCAATTTTTTTTCACTAATTTCACATGGAAAATTGTTGTAGAAAAGTAGGTGTCTTGATCATGGGCCTAGTCATGCACTTATCTAATTATTTAGGCCAGATTTGGGCTTGTTCTAATGTGACGTATGCCTTAACTAATCCTATGACACTCAAAATTTATCACTCAACTACATTGACATCACTTTATATAAGGTGCAAGTCTTATGGTCTCACCCAAAGTGCAACAAAGAAGGGACCAAGGTCTGTGTTGGGCTAGTTATGTCATAGTGCAACTCTATCCTTTAGGGGTTTTGGTTAGTGTAAAAAAAATTAGGCATTCATGGATGAAAGCCTTTGGGGAAACTTGGCTCAATATAACTCAGGTGTTTGAGGGAAAATTAGGGGTCTATTTGAGGGGCTTAGGCATAGACTTTCACTTAGGCTTAAATATCATTTTGGGGTGCAGGGTCTTAACCATAATTAATGCATTTACTATATTAGAATAGGGTTCATCATTAGCTACAGGCACACCATGAATGAGTTAGGTTAGAAGATTTTGATAGCTCAATATACATATAATAGACTTAAATCATTAATCCATTAAACACTTGCATAAAACATTCTTTATTGATAGAACTTAACAATAATACATATATAAGTCCATCAAATTGAGCATAAGCTCGACTTAAACTACTAAAGGCCCAGAGGCTCACATGAAATATTGGGTGTTACAAAGGGGAGCATAAAAATCATCTTGAAATAATCCTAATTCTAATGGTAACCATCTAGCATTAATTTACTAGAGCTTCACTATTCTAGTTTGTCTCTCTTCTCCAATTGAAATCAACTTCCTTTTATAGAGCTTCAAAGCATTTTAGGTTCATGGGAAATGCATCACATTGATCACTGAGCTGGTACTGGAGATACACATCCCACTATCTCTACTCTACTTGCCTTTAATAAGTAGTTGATGTCTTGTGTATCCACTTCCCAATGATGATTGATTCAAAATAAAATTGTTAACGATCTGCTAGTTAGCACCACTAGAAGACAAAATATCAATCATTTGGAATGATTGCCTCATGCCTAGGTGTTTTTTGAGTTATAATAGGTCCATTATTTAGCTCAAAAATGGGCCCAACATCACCCCATACAAAAATTATAGTCCACCCTTTGACTATTCTTTTAGCACCTTAGATGCACAAAATTTAGGCATGTTATACTGCAATTCTGCCTTGAAGTCTTTAAAGACCTAGATTGTGAGCTTGATTTATTCAATGGTACCATCAATATCTATAGATGCAACCTTGAGCATGAGCACATTAGTGTTGTCTAATTCTTTTATGAAGACTTCTAGCCTTATCTTTTTTGACCTTTCCATCTAGGATGGCTCCCTGCTCACTTTATTTTGTTTGAAAGGCATGGAAGAGTTCTTCTAAGTCTTGCTCCTAGGTTTTTAGCTAGGTTCTTAAAGAGTTAACCTATGACATAATATACATGCACTTGGACCTACTAATAGTGAATGTTTTCTTCATCAAGGCATCCTTCTCCCTTTTCACCTTTTGGAAGTGCATGTTGATGACTAATATCTAGGTGGAGAAGTTGTAAAAGATAACATCAACATCATCTATGCACTCTTATAGCCTTTTAAAGGGGTCTTCTACCTCATCAATATTTTTCTTGAGATATTTATTGATGCCATCACAAGGGTATTCCTCTTCTTTTAGCACCAAATTCATCTGTGGGAGCATTTGTTCTACCAACATGCACACCTTATCAACCTTTAAAAATTTAGAAGTGTCAACACCATGCAAAAGGGATGGTTCTACTTTTTCCATGTGATCGACCAAATAATAGAGCTTTAACTTCATGGCATTAATATATTCCTATACCTTCAACATTATACTATTCCATTTTATGGTGTGAACATCGTTAACAATGTTCTTATGTAATACCTTGAGGGCCATTCAAAGGAGGGCATTAGTTGACTATGTTGGTTTCATTTCCTTGGGGTTTAAAATTTGGTATTCATGCCCCTTATCTAGTTTCTAAGTGCTTTGGATTGCTTTCATTTTCAACTCGAAGTGAGGCTTGTCCATGTAGAAATCAAGTGTAAAGGACACTTGGTGGTGCATTAACATTATAGCAACTCTAGGGGGCATGTATTCCAACATGTAAAAATCCTCATCCTGGGTGTACCCCCTCTATGCCTTCTTTCTATATCTCAACTCAAATTCTTATTTTTTGATAGCCAAATCTATCTACTCCTACTCCTCTCCAATGGCACTGATTCTTTGTTCAGTGCCTTCTTATTCTTCTCCCTCTTGTAAGGGTTATTTTTCTTTGGACTCTTCATCTACTTCTTATTCTTGTGGCTCTTTGATGTGAACCTTCTTAGGTTCCTTCTCAATGCTATCCTACTCTTTCCTTACACTCTCCATTTTTTCCTTTAAGGCACTATCATCACCTTCATTATCTATAGGCACCCCTTCAGTACTAGGTTGTTCTTGTTCTATAGCTTCCTCTACTAGGTTGGTATGGGCACTAGGCATCTCTATTACTTTATATTTTATAGGTTTCATGCTTGTATCAACCCTCTTCTTTTCTCTCACTTTCCTAGCCTTCTTTTCTTGGGCCTTTTTTATTTTTGCCTTCTTCTTCATGATCATATTGGTTCTTTTCTCCTTGACTCTTATCTCCTTGGTTTCAACTTTGTCAATTTCTACTTGGGTCATGCCCTTATCCTTCATGACCTCTCTTTTTTAGTGCAACTATAGTGACACTTCAATATGATCCTAATCAAGGCCCATTTTTGGCCATTTGTGCCTTAACTCCTCTTCATCTTACAAATGTTGTGTTGTGGGCTCTTTGGTTAGTGTGCTTGATGGTACTACTTTTTCAAGTGTGGAAATAGTGCCGCCTTTGGGAGCCTCATGTATTTCAACCATGTTGGGATATTATTTTGTTTTTTATTTTATCTTCTATAGCTCTCTTACCTTCTAAATATCTATATCACTAAGGCCAAGTTTCCTCTATACTTATTCCCTCCTCGTCTCTGACTTTGCGGTGGTAAAGGGGTTATCTCTCTAAATGAGGAGTCATATTACTCAAGCATAATGTACATGCCTTTACCAAATCATTCCTCCTTCTCCATCATTTCTTGCTCCTTTTTTGCCTCTTGTGCCTCTATATCTACTGAGGTGATGATAGGCATCGCAACTGGAAATTTTAGCTTCTTTTTCTTCTCCTTTGAGATAGGAGAAGTATTTGGTGCAAACTTTACATGCTTCTTTGTAGGGGATGATGGAGAGGATTCATCACTAGACGTGATCTTCAACTTGATATGCTCCTTTGTCTCCTCAAGTGTCTCCCCCTTCTTCTTAAGAGCTTTTTCTTCTCAACTAGCATTAGTGTTCCTTCATCATCGATCATGTTGGGGGGTCTTGATGTTGGGGCCCTTTTTCCTTGGATTCATCTCATATTATAGCCTATAAATGTGCTCAAATGTGGTTACTTCTTGAAAGGGGTGGATGTCAATATGATCCAAATCATCCTCTTCATCTTTTGTTGCTTTTCTCTCTGGGTGTACAAACTGGCACCACAACTTGTTCCTTTGCATATCTAGTTCCCTCACTAAAAAATCCAATTATTGTGCATTGGGGATAATTCTAAACACATATCAAAAGTGATTGGTTGAGAAGTTATATGTGATGTTCAACTAGCCTAACTTATTGCCATCGATCAATAATAAACACACTACATAAAAGTGTTGTATAAGGACAAAGATCACCATTCCATACATGTTCTTGGGGAGCTCTTTGGGGATGTGCCACTCTATCCTGAATGCCTCTATATACTTCTCACACCACCCCATCACTTGAGTTTTATATTTTGAGAAGGAATTGGGGCAAGTGAAATCTTTGTACTTCTATGCTGGGGAGTCATTGTGTTCTAAAGAAAATCTAGAGATTGTCATCATCCCCATATAACACTCTAATCTCCTCCATGACTATTAAGATTAGAATAGATACCCACCTAAAGATCCCCTTTGTCATGTGGTACTCCAATACATTATTTACAAAATCCTCTACAATAAATTTTGAAATATTAAACTTTAAGCCATGCACCATATGATAGGTGATGTAGAGGTAAGTTTTGGTGATGTTAGTCCACTAACCACCAAGGCAAAGTTTCAAGATTATGATGCATGTTTATGCCCTCATATCGAGGTCATTATAGTCTTTGATGGGAAATGCAAAGCCTCCCTTATAGCAATTTAGGAACTTTGTAACACACTTAACCTCTTCATCATTGCTCATCATCTGATGAATATATTTTTTGACTTCTAAAAGCCTGATTATCCTTGTTATCAAACATGTCAAAATCCTCATGCTCCTCTCTACAAAAAATGTAGTCTCCATAGACTTGTGAAATAAGGAACTATACGAGTTCCTCTAGATTTCCAAACCATGGCAACTCATAAAGTTGAGTTGCACTGGAGGCTACCAGTCTATCTTAGATTGAGATATCAAATAAAGTTGTGCCTTGATCCATTTTGTTTCCTATATCAAACCATCTAATTTGATGTTAGGTATTTCACATGGCTTGAGGTATGATGGTTGTACTCCTTTAGTTAGCAAGTGTGTGAAAAATAATTCCAATGTTACCTCATTAAGACTTTTGGGGAAAATTGCATCACCTGGTAGGATGTATTCATCAGTGCCTCAGTGTTGACTTATGCAATGTTGATGCCTTCCACTATCAGCACTATTATTATTATAGTGACCACTTCTACTACTATATGCACCCACTTTGGATCTTTTTCTACCTATTATGGACCCAATCCCTTCTAATTCTTTCCCATCCTAATTTTATTGGTATTAAAGTGTAGTAGGTCTGGGTTGTTGAAGCCTCGAATGCACTTTATAGTAGCAAGGTTTGTGAGTGTACCTTTAGCCTTCAAGATTCATAGGACATTAATGGTGGCCTAGGTTACAAATCAATTTTTTATCAACTGGTTTCTACTAAAATCTCTCCCCATACATCTCTACACCAATCTCAATGTGAATGCAATTTCTTCTACTTCACCGTCATTCACTTTTAGTGGCTGAAGTTGATCAAATTCTCATTTTGGTAGGGTTTTTGTGATTCAGCTCTATGGTTCACTAGTTTTCTCTAAGTCTCAATTTCACACAAATTTTTTAATTAAAACTATTCTACCAATTGATATTTTATACCCTACTTCCATCTTTCATCTTTAATGCAAGTGCATTAATGGTGTGGTGGCATCTAGATTTCTTAAACAATGTAAAATTCTATGAAATCCATGAAAATACTCTACCACCAATGCATTTAATTTATATCTTTGTGCCTTTATCATCACCTCATTGAATAATCCCAATAGTATTTTGGTGAAGTGACATGTAGTTTAAATGGTTACTTCTTACTCAAATCTGGGTGGATGCCAATTATCTTTGACGATTCTCCTTCTATGTTTTATTCTCTTGCCATGACCTTTGCCTTTAATAGGGTAACCTAGGTGTAATACCTTACATGTGTCTAATTCAGCCTCCTCGGTTCTATCTTCTCTTCTTGCTGCAATTCTATCTCAAATGTACTTTTCTATCTTCGTCAGTTTATTTCACTTCATCTTGCCTTGGCTTGTCCTACCCCATAAAAATACCTTGTGTTGTCCCTCCAATGATTGATTTTCCTATTGTATTTCTCTTATACACAATCATGTTGTGCATATTCATTTTATTTCTTATGCACAATCATGTTGTGCATCTTCACTTTCTCTTGTGTGACTCTCTTAATTCAGAATTTCTCTAAGTACAGTGGGTTCTATGTGTCCAAAAACTTAGGTGTCTAGTGTAGGTGATTAAAAAACATCCTCACTTGACTCACCCAACTAGAATTATGCTTGGAAATACTAAACTAGCTATTCTATGGGCTTAAAGTTGCCTCACTATTTGAATCTTGCACATGAAGATCTGGTGTACCTTGTGTCAAACTCTAGCAAACTTCATGCACCCATAACCTAGGTGTCTAGCCTCAGGTGCATAGAGAATGCAAGCGATCGACTCAATCGGCTAGAATTATGCATGAAGTGTCAATGGATTTTCCTGGTGGACCTCAAAGCACTTTCTTCACTCATTATACTACTCCCCAAAGAAAAAACAAAATAAAAAAGAACTATTTGGCTTATGCCAATGTTATTTTCGTCATCTCAGCTTAAACTAACTAGTAACCAAGAAGTTAGTGTTCTCATGGCTCAAGCACCATCCTATTGTTGATATTACTTCAACCTATTGCTATTAAAATACCAAGGGAATATTTTTCCAATCAATGTGTGCAACTTACATTCACTTGTCTCTAATATGTGTTGGATGATATAGAGGCCCATCTACCTTATCTAAAATTTGCCTAGGTATATGATATACTTGGAGTCATAGAGAAAAATGGATGCTCCTTCTATTAACACTTTATTCTTTATGTGCTTATCATGCCAAAGCTTCTGGTGTGCTTTCTCTATCTACTAACTCCATTTTTCTTGGGTGCACATCTCATCTAATCACTCCAAGTCCTTCAGCCTTGTATTCAATGACACTTGGTCATCTAAATGACCAATGTGCATGATGCACAATGATGGTACCAAAAACTCCATTGATAAGAGTGCCTTAGTGCTAAACACCAATTGAAATGGTGTAGAATTGTTTAGGTGCTTGTAGGTTATGTGATATGCCCATAACACTATTGATACTAGATCATCCCAATCCTTCTGACCAACATCACATATCTTTGTGAGTCTCATCCACAAGATCTTGTTGAATGCCTCAATTGTGCCAATTGCTTATAGATGATAGGGGTCATTTTGTGGTGCACCACCATATACTTAGTCAATAGGATGTGTACCATTTCACTGATAAAGTGAGTGCCCCTATCACTATTCATATTAAGTACTCATATTAGCATATTATGTTTCCTAGATGAAGCACACAACTATGATGGTTTTGTAGTCTTTTTTTAGCATGGTCTTGGCCATTTGGTGAAATAATCTATATCCACTAGAATATATCTTACACATATGCATCATGTTTTAGGAGTTATTAGCCCAATAAAATAAATGGCTCATTTCTCAAATGGTGCCTGGGCAAGAATGGGGATTAAGGGCATCTCATCTTGATGGTTCGGCTTCTCTATGCATTGATGCATATCACATGCCTTGGTGTATTCCTTTGCATCTTAGAATAGGCTTGCCCACCACAAGCCTAACTATAGTAATTTTCATGCCATTGCACCTCCAGCACAATGTCCTCCTACTATGCCTTTATGCACCTCTTATAAGATGGAGTCTCTTTCATGTTCCAAAACACATCAGTGCAACACTTATATCTACTTAGGTTATATAGTTCTCTGCTAATGAGTTAAAAAGGAGTAGTGAAAAATGCTAGCTATTTCTTCTCCTTATTTGTCATAGTTTTGGGTGCAACTCTAGATGTTATAAATGTTGATAATCTACTAAATCCTTAGGGATGTGCTAGACTCCATATTATTATGCATCTATCATGCCATCCTCAATTGGTGCTACCACATTGCTAGAATTGATGTAGGATAAATGGTCTAACCTAAATTTATACTTTTTAGACTTAAAAACAATGGAGAAATATAAATCTTAGAATATAACTATCCATCTATTTATGCACCATGTAAAAAAAGTTTGTTTATGAGGTACTTGATTGCCTCATGATAAGTGAAAAAGATGAACAAGGTTACCAATAAATATTGTCTAAATTTTTGTAAGGCATAGACCATGGAGAGCACCTCACACTATATTTTTTTTAATTCTACTCTACTGAGGTCAACTTTTTTTTGCCAAAGGAGACATGATGATCCATTTTGCCTTCACTAGGTTGCACCAAGATTGTGCCAATCACAGAGCTAGAATAATCAACATGGATGAGGAAAGGGGTCATCTAATTAAGAAATTAAAAAATAAGAATGCTATATAACCTAAGATTTAGGGTCTCAAAGGCATCATCTTATGATCTACCCCAACTGAATGGTCCATCTTTTTGCAAGTGTTCTTCTAGCGATGCCACAATCTTTGCATAATTCCTTATAAATTTTTTGTAATATCCATAATGACCAAGAAAGGCATGAATATATTTATATGTGGAATGAGTTTGGAGTTTAATGATGATGGTAATATTCACTATATCAATGAGCAAACCATCTTTATAGATGATTTTCCTGAGTAGGGTTCTAAATAGTGTTACAAAGATGCACTTTTTTAGGTTTAGGGATAACAAACCATCCTTACAGATGATGTGCCTAAGCAAGGTTCCAAACAATGTTGAAAAGATGCACTTTTTTAAGTTTAGGTATATTTAAATCTACTTGCACCTCTCAAACATTAATCATAGGTTATCATAATGGTCCTTGATGAGGCCATACACCATCTAATCATCTAGATAAATTTGGAGGAACATATTGATGAAATTTTTAAACACGGTGATCACCACTCTGGAGAACATAGTTGTTGCATTCTTGAGTCTAAAGGGTATCATATTATAAGAAAAACAACCCCATTCAATCATAAAGTTTATTTTTTGCTTTTCATCTTCCTTAATCTAGACTTGGTGGTAGATAGAGAAGCCATTAGTGAAGGTGTAGATCTTGTAGCCTACAATGCCTTCCGAGAATTCATTAGTGAATGGAGTTGGGAAGTAGTTATTAATGTAGGTGACGTTCAACATTATGTAATTTTTAAATGAAAATTCAGCCATCTTTATTGATGTTTATTACCATTGGGCTCACCCACTTAGACTCCTACATAGGGTAATTGACCCCTATGATCAACATAGCATCAATATCTATTTTAACCTTGGTACAGAGGTTGGGATTCATCCTATAGGGGAATTTTTTGACTAGTATTACACCATCAATTAGATTATGCTCATCTTCCCAAGCATCAATGGGTGCCCTTTATATCTTGATAATTCCTAGCAAGTAAGTCTTAGAATTATTTCAAGAGGTCTATGATGCATGTTAACTCTATGTCAGACTAATAGGTGCCTAGACTAGCCATCTTTGGCTCTCTTTATATGATGATATAAAATTTGATGGTCTTAAGTGGGGCATGATATGGCTCATTCCTCTCTTGGTGTAAGTCCTTGAATTATTGATTTCCCTTTGTTATCTCAATTCAAACATGATTGGAGTCTTCTTCACCAAGATCACTATCATCTACTTTATGCATGAGCTTTCGTCTAGTGATTAGTGTTTTCTAGTAGTGCTCCTTCTAAGTTTCATCATCTTCCTTACTTGAGTTACTTTTGAGTGTTTTTTCCTTAAGGAAGGTCAAGAGTGCCAAACTTTTTTACCTAAACATGTCTTTCAAGTGCTCTTTGAGGATAGTGGTGTCTTTGAACACTGCCCTCCAATTTACTTACAATGGTTCGACTAGTTCCAAGTTCTATGAGGAAAAGGAGAAGGTATGCACAAACTTCTCCTTATGGGACTCCTAAGTGGTTACCTCTTAGTGCATCTTATTGACCATGTACCATGCTCACATCCATATCTGTAGAGTTAGATAAAAGGAATGCACCCATAAATTCCTTAGGCTAGTCATGCTACAATCAATCCATATCTCCTCTTTTAGGCACACATGTGCCATAGGATCAGAGTCATTAGATTATGCTAAGATATCCAAGTTTCCATTACTCCTAAGTCTAGTGTGCATGGCCACCTTTACCTTTAGCTAAGTCAACAAGTTAGACCTTTGTGCTACCTATCAATATGCAAAAATGTTTCTTAAGGTGCACACAAGTGCACACATTATATCTATCTCCTTGGGAATGCATGCTTCAAGGTCATGGACATACCTTTCCACTGGGTTTATCCCTTAAATTTTTTTGAATGCCACAATTTTACCTCTACTTAGGTAGAGTACCCTCTTTCCTTTCTTTTGGCACAAGACCCATCATTTTAGAACATGATCAATCTAGACCCAACTAGTATTCATGGGCTTTGGTGCCTTTACACACACCAAGTAACATCTATGACTAGTGGCCTCATAAGCCTCTTCAATCCATTGATAGTAAATGACATTGGTGGTGTCAAAAGTTGACTGCCCATCATCTTAAGAGAGTACTGCTTAATTAGAAGGGTGGATATTCTTGATGCCTTGCACCATGATGCTATAAATATGGTCGATCTCATCCTCTAGATCAATAATCTCCACATAGGGGGTCCTTGGTCACTTTAAAGGGGAATCACTACCCTTTCCTTACCATTTTTGAAGGTCATATATCTCTTCTTGACTTGCATATCTTTATTGTTGGCATAACAACAAGGTCTTCCTAGAAGTACTGGGTAGTTATCCTATTCATCCAAATCAATAACCTTGAAGTCAACATGGAATTTTGTGCTCATAATATCTATAATGGTTCCTTTAAAAATTCCAATCAGTTGTGCTTGGGTCTTATTGGCCATGAAGATTATATGGGGTAAAGGACTCAAGGCTAGCCTACCCATCTTCTCCCATACATTCTTAGTCAAGATATTGACCTCAACATCAGCGTTAATCAACACCTCGTAGATGGACCATCCATCGATGGTGGCATTCATGAGAGATCTTGGTCATACTCCATGTTTTTTTTATGCCTTACTTCACACACCTGATCTATATGTGGCATAACAACTTTAATTACGTGGGGCTCAACAAATTCACTTGGATTTCTCCCTGCATGCTCTAAGAGAATTTTTTTTAGTAGGGTCAGCATCCCTTCTATTTGTAAGAGGCATAGGATTTTTATCATCTCCTATACTTTAGTTTCTTGGCTATCTTGATTTTTGTGTGAGGTAATAACCTATGCTTTTAGATATCTAGCCAGTTGGAGTTCTCCCTAAAATTTTATATTATAGTCATGGATTGTTGTAGGACATCCTTATAATATGCAAGGTTAATTTAGGGCACAAATTTTGACTCAAGCCACATTATGTACTCAATGTAGCTTGGTTCACCATATTTTAGGCATAGCTCTTATTTTAGAAAAATTGGTGGTTGAGTGGCGAGTTCATTATGAGTAGTTTCCTACACTTTGATTGACTCTATGCATACTGGATATGACTTTGGGGCCCATTTTATATCTTTATGCTCATGTTTGATCATCCTTATGTCCCTATCATTTCCCAAACTACCTTGGGTCAACTTTTTGTATAGGGAAAGGCATTCCTTGACTGCATGTGGTCCTTGAAAATACCTACACATTAGATATATCAAGTAGTCATGCTGATAGTATTCAATCAACCCACACTTGTAACATGATCATGGTGGAAATCTTCCTCCATCACATCCTCAACCTTGCCCTCTAACACATCTTTAGTTCCCATAGCTAACATTATATTGGCCACAACCCTTATTTCCCTAGTTTTTTTGCCCTCTAGCTATTATAGTTTCCTACCATATACCTCTCTCCATGTTTTGGTACATCTCATCAATTAATTAGTAGTCAAATGTTTTGTGAGTGTAAGCATCACACAACTTATAATAGATGGTTATGTGACTTGATTAGCACATTAAAATAAGGGGTAGTTACAAACATCATGCACCTTGTGAAAAAATTCATAGTTGAAAATTAGTGTGCACATATTCCTTTGAGGGTATTTTTTTCTATTATGACCCTCCATCTCACACTCGATACACCATAACCCACTTTGAGAATCCTGTGATGAACTAGCCATTAGATTTTGTAGTTGGGAGGCTATAAACATAATATATGCCTCTATAAATGGGATAATGCCTATATCAGTGCTCCCAACCACCTTGACCCTAAACATAGATTCAAGCACTTTCTAAGGTCTATGAATTTTTTCATGGATAGTGCCCTTTTGAAAGGCACTAGCAGTCCTCCAATGAACCATTATACATGCTAGGAGGGGTGAATATTGTAAGGGAGCTTAAAAAGGAGCATCTTGAATCTAGCATTATACAAACACATGCTCATTAATTATCCCTAGTTGATCTCCTTGAGTATGGCAATGCTCTACTACTCAAACTCAGGTATATCAAATTCCTTCAGGAAGGCTCCCTTTAGGATATCATACTCAACCATAGCCTGGTTAGGATCAAACTTCTTATACCAAATATGGGTGTGATCAAGCAAAGTTTTCACAAATTAGGTTACCTTACACTTGGACTAGGTTATTCCCTAAGTGTGCTATTATAACTCACACTTCAATACATGCTCTATGACATTCTCCATGCTTTGATATTCTGGTAAGTGCATGGCCATCTCGTAATAGATCTAAGGATAAGGACTAGTTAGTTCCTAAGACACTTGTATTATTGGTACTTGTCTTGGTGTTGGTGCTCTTAAGCCTCTAGTCAGTAGGCCATGCACTGGTCCTATGGTTACTAATGGTGTCACAAAAGATGATGGCATCATACTATTGACTAGTGGCATATGGCCACTTCTTATGGGCTATTGCCCAAGTTGCGTAATTGACATTGGCTAAATTGGGGTGCTTATGCTCACATTTTGTCTAGTCAGGCTAACACTTCAAGGTTTAGAGGTATCTTCACTTACCTCTTCATATGGGATAATTTGTTCAATCATAAAGTTTTAGTCCAAATTTACAAAATCATCAAAGTCTACATCGATAAAAAGGTTAGTTATTAATATTATATTTTATTTTGGGGAATTTGGTGCATGGGCTCACATCACAGGTTCAAAGGGGGTAAGTGTATTTGGTACATATCTAATGGTCAAGTTATGAAGGGACCCTGAGCATCACCCATCAACTGTGGAGCTTATTCCATAGATTCAAGGGCTCTTTCCAATGGGTGTGGCTGCCATTCAAGAAATCCTTCCCCATGCTTTTCTTTTTCTCTATGGGTACTCTCAACACTTCTAAGTTTCATATCTTATATTAGTCCACACCTCTTCTTATTATAATCCTATCTTCTAAATTCTTAGTTATCAATATTGTCATCCCCTTCCATTGTGCCTTACCTACACATCCCCTTCTTTCCTATTACTCTACTCATACATGAGAGGACTTTAGCCTTCCATCCTCACTATTTTGAAGCCATAATCTACCATCAAATTCTTGAGTTTAGTGCTGAGTTATTTCACAAATACACCTTTAGGTTCATGAAAGAACTGATGTTCTACTTCTTTAAGGTAGGAGTATGTTGATACTACAAACTCAAACATGTAGCTATTTAGTGCCCCTTGCTACCATTTGTCTGAATCTAGTCTAGGTGGTGTCTAAGTTCTCAAGCCTTTCTAGGCACTCTTTCATCTAATCAAGGCATTATCCATAGATTTAGCTTCTATTGGTTGCATAAGAAACTAACCAATGGTACCTGCATTGGTAGTTCATAAAAGAAAACCTCATACATGGCATCATACAAGTGGTTTTAGACCCACTTCTTTGGGTTCTATCCTCTACAATTTGGATGCCTCAACACAAAGCTATCTTCCACTTGTTTCAACCAATGATCAATTTTCTCGAGGGAGAGTCATATCATTGTCTTGGTGCACCATTGTAATAATAAAATTCAACAAGTCCTAGCAATGGAACTAAAATGTTGTAGAAAAGTAGGTGTCTTGGTCATGGGCATAGTCATGCACTTATCTAACTATTTAGGTCAGATTTGGGCTTGTTCCAATGTGGCATAGGCCTTGACTAATCTTATAGTTCTCAACATTTAGCACTTGACTATGTTGGAATCACTTTACATAAGGTGTGAGCCTTATGTTCTCACCTGAAGTGCAGTAGAGAAGGGACTAGGGTCTGTGTTGGGCTAGTTGTGCCATGGCACAACTCTATCCTTTAGGGGATTTGGTTAGTGACATGATGGTTTATAATTCATGGGTATAATACTTTGGGGAACCTTGGCTTAATAGCATTTATGAGATTAAGGGGAAACTGGGGGTCTGGGTGAGGGACTTAGGCATAGACTTGCACTTAGGCTCGAGTATCATCTCAGGGCACAAGGTCTTAATCATACTTAATGCATTTATTATATCAGTGTGGGGTTCATCATTAGTTATAAACATACCATGAATGAGTTAGGTTATAATCTTGCAAGATATTAATATACATACAATAGGCTTAAAACATTAATCCATTAAACATTTGCACAAAACATTCTTCATTGACATAACAATAATACATATATAAGTCCATCGAACTGAGCATAAGCTTGAATTAACTGCTAAAGGCCCAAAGGCTCATAGGTAAGCTTGGAAATTAAAAAGGGAAGCATCAAAAGCATCCCAAAATACTCATAATTCTAATGGAAACCATCTAGCATCAATTTGTCAGAGCTTCACTACTCTACTTTGTCTCTCTTCTCCAACTGAACTCATCTTCCTTTTATAGAGCTTCAAAGCATCTTAGGTTCATGGGGAATGGATCACACTAATCAATGAACTAGTGCTAGAGGTATACATCATACTATCTCCACTTTACTTGTCTTTAATTATCAGTCACTATGCCATACACCCACTTCCCATTGTTGATTGATTCAAAATAGAGTTGTTAGCCACCTTCAACTGGTGCCACTATAAGAAAAAAAACAATCATCTACCATTATTTCCTCATGCCTAGGTATTCATTGAGGTGGCACATTTATATTACTTAGCTCAAAAAGGGACTCAATAAAAATTCACTTAAGTATTTAATTTGGTTTGAGCATTCTTCATTGACATAACAATAATACATATATAAGTCCATCGAACTGAGCATAAGCTTGAATTAACTACTAAAGGCCCAAAGGCTCATAGGTAAGCTTGGAAATTAAAAAGGGGAGCATCAAAAGCATCCCCTAATACTCCTAATTATAATGGAAACCATCTAGCATCAATTTGTCAGAGCTTCGCTACTCTACTTTGTCTCTCTTCTCCAACTGAACTCATCTTCCTTTTATAGAGCTTCAAAGCATCTTAGGTTCATGGGGAATGGATCACACTAATCAATGAACTAGTGCTAGAGGTACACATCATACTATCTCCACTTTACTTGTCTTTAATTATCAGTCACTATGCCATACACCCACTTCCCATTGTTGATTGATTCAAAGTAGAGTTGTTAGCCACCTTCAACTGGTGCCACTAGAAGAAAAAAACAATCATCTACCATTATTTCCTCATGCTTAGGTATTCATTGAGGTGGCACATTTATATTACTTAGCTCAAAAAGGGACCCAATAAAAATTCACTTAAGTATTTAATTTGGTTTGATTTTTTAATTCAATCTATGTAGAATTTTGGTACTTTAGGAATTATTTTAGTGCCCCACTTAATGGGTCCAAACACCAAACTACCAGTTGCTAGGTTGCAAGGTGACTGGAGATGATATTCATGAGAGGTTATTATTGTGTACATGGTAATACCCAAAATAGGGATGCCTTGCCATGATTATGAGAAATAATGTCTTATGTGCACATAAAATTAGGACATTCAGTGATTTCTAGGTTTAATTTACATTGTTTGGTAGAAATCAATCTAAAGTCTGATTGGAAGCCAATTGTGGCTAGAATGGGGTATCTATAGGAATGTTGATTTTTAAAATTGATCATTTTTGGGTGAAAGATGAAATAGTCAAGTTTGGGTGTTACTATTTATGTCTTATGTTTCTATATAAGAGACAATAATGCTAATGTGATGATATGGAGATGTCTAAGTATGGTAGTTTACTAGTTTGACATAGACTAGGAGAATTCCTATAAGTGATTGACATTCTCAAGTGTCTAATACTAGATTGTAGTATCTATAATTTAGACTATTAAAATATCTTGTGAATTTTTTTGTTGAAATAGAAATTGTTATTTCATTTTGTGTAATTTGTGAATTTGTATGAATTTGTGACATGGTGTTCCATGTAGAACCATAATTTATTTAATCATGCTTATATATTCACAATTTGTACTATCTTATATATATTTTCCCATGGCTCTAGTTATTAATTTTCATTTATATCTCAATGATTTATGGTTATATTTAGACATTTTACTCCCATGAGTTTATTGATGTCTTTTTTCTTGATATATATTTTATAGTTGATTTTATTTTATATTGAGTCTATGTGTTTTAGGATTTCTTAGCTTAATATTGATCTTATCACATGTATTTATGTGTCACAAATTATTTGTATTTACTCTTATTCATATCATGCTCTTACCTTTTTTTTCATGATTCATATCATGCATCTATCAGGAACAAGATGTTATATTTATGATTCAAACTCTTATATCTTTATATGGTTACCATATATGCTATATTGTTTATGTCATGATATCATATGGAAAAGTTTAATTGTATGTATACATTGTTAAATTATTATCATTATATGATATGCATGAGTGATTTTCATATGTTATATTGCTTTTATAATAAGTCATGTGCATGGGGAAATTTTTTGTTGTAGGCATACATTTTCATAGATACATATTTATATACTAAACATTAGTGATTTATATGTTATATTACAAATAGTGCATCTATTTTTTTTTTTTTTTGAGATAATGATTCTCACATGTATCAAATCTTAAAAAGGGGGCATATATCCACTCACTCATAAAAACATTTTATCCTATATGGTAGACATCCAAATTTCACTTACTACTATAAGGGGATGGACTCAAGATATACCACCTATTAATACAAAGGGATATATCTAGGGTATTATTTAACATTGTTATAAAGGGTATTCAAAATTTTGTTGCTAAAGATTTTAATTAAAATCGAGTTCAGGATTTTACATAGATTTAGAGGCATTTAGCTCCACGTAACTATGTTTACAGGGTAAGTGCACAAAGTTGGGGGACAAAAAAGGGCCTACCCGTGAACATGTTTTTCTTGAAAATTGACAAATATGAACTTTTATAGATAAGTTGACATGGCTACACTCAAAATCTAAGGATGGTGTAAGAACATGAATTATAGAATTTTAGTCTAATTTCAAAAAACCTATTTAAAAAAATGAATTAAGTATAGCTAGGTCAAACATCTGAAATGTTAATAGTAACTCTTATTTTTTTAGGAAAATAGAGTAGATAGTCAGTCATGTGGCCTCTCTATTTTGAGCATCGTTTAATATTATTTCAAACCATTTGGTGAAATTTTAGAAAAGATAATCTAGTTTATAACCTATATTTTTTCTATAATTTTACAATGAATAGTTTTTTGTGGTTTACAAGTAAATAGATCCTAAAAACTAACAAAAAAATGGATAGTTGGCTGTGTGGCCCACCCTAATTACCTCAAAAAAATGAAAACTAGTTGTTTTTTGAATGCATATAGAAATAGGCCTAGTTTATAACCATAGATTTTTTTTTGCATTTGGATCAATGAAAAAAAGATACACAAACATATATAGGCATGTATATTTGTAGCAAGTAGTGACCTCAAAAAGCTATAGTTAGAATCAACATAGATTGAAACCTTAAAATAGTCTAAGAATTATAAAAATCATATATTTGGAAAGAGGAGAGTGTGCTCATCATTGTGGTAATAATTTTATTAATTTTCTCATTGAAATTCTTAGTGTATTTAGAAATGGAATTTGAATTTTGTTGTGTTATATCAAAACTCTTAGATTAAATTGTGTGTTGATAGGTCCCAGCCTTTGGCTCGAGAATCCAAGCCATTTTTGAGTCAAAAGGCTTGGTTTTTTAAATTAAAATTGAACATAACACGTATGTGTTGTAATGCATATGTGCTCCTTTTATATTTCACTAAAAATTAGGAAATATCTATTTGAAGGGTTATTTATTTTATCTTGTGTAATGTGAAAGGAATGTGTACACATTCCTTTTACATTGCACTAAAAAATAGGAAATATATATTGGAATGGTTATATGATTTATCTCATGCAATGTGAAAGGAATGCATATGCATTCCTTTTTCATTGCAAAAAAAACCATATAAGATATATTGGAAGGGGAAGATACTCTAAAATTAGATGGTTTACTAAAATAAATGTTAAGTATAAGAAATATAAATGTAACAATATAAATGTAAACTAATTTATTTTAGTAAATATAAGAAATAAAGGGTCACTCTACATATAATAGAGTTGGTCTCACAGCTACACACCTTATGATGTGGAAGATAGTTTTTAAAAATCCAATTTTTTTAGTACTTAGACATTTTTAGGGTCTCAATATTGAACCTAGGGATTTCATGGCATAACATTTACAATTTGTGTCAATTTTTGGTAAACATGTAGTCACTTTTTAGGTATTTATGCCTTACAAATTATTTCCTAGCATTCATAAGAGTCAAAGGTTTGTCAAAAATTAAGTTTATAAACCAATCACTTTGAAATCAATCCAAAATGGTGTGATTGGTGTAACATAGGTCACATTTATGACTTGTACACATCAAATAACCACTTGGTGTTAATTTCAATTACTCATCATCCCTCCCTCATACCTAATCAATTCCTCTTTATCCCTCATCACCACTAATCAGTATCTCCTCATTATTAATTGTCCCTATTCACTCCCTCATTAAACCTCACCATCTCTCATCATCTCTAATCACTCCCTCATCATCCATAATCACTCCTTCATTAAACTTAACCATCCCTCATCATCCCTAATCACTCCTTCATCATCTCTAATAATCCCTAATCACTCTATCCTCATCCATCATTATCCCTAATCATTCTCTCATTGACACTCACAATCCCTAATCACTCCCTCATAATAACTAATCACTCACTCATTTACCCTCACTATCCCTCATCATTCATAAGCACTCATTCATCATCCCTCATCATCCCTAATAACTCCCCTTTCATCACTCATAATCCCTAATCACTCCCTCATTGACCCTCACCATCCCTCATCATACCTAATCACTCCCTCATCATCCCTAATTACTCCTTAATTAAACCTATCCATCCCTCATCATCCCTAATCACTACATCATCTCTCATCATCCCTATTCACTCCCTCTTCATCCCTCATCATCCTTAATAACTCCTTCATTAACCCTCACCATCCCTCATCATCTTTAATCACTCGCTCATTATCCCTAATCATTACCTCATTGATCCTCACCATCTGTCATCATCCCTTATCACTATTTCATCATCCCTAATTGACTAAGATGACTATCTCTAATTTAATTGCAGTCTAATTTAATTTTTTGTATTCTTTGTCACCAAGGTAATAAATTCTAACTAGGTATAAGGTGTTTTCTCTCTACCCTCAATTTCTTTCCCTTTAGGAAGACTTACTTTTTATTTTTTAGTTCACCTCACCCTTTAGGCAACCCTTTTCACATAACATAACTAGACTAAATGCATAGAGATATAGTCACATTATATCAAACTAGTGACATGAATCTATGGGTAATATGACTCTATGGGATGGGTAACACGAGTCACTATAAGGGGTTATCTATGGGATGGGAAAACATTATTAATTTAACTATATATGTAACATGAATATATAAGATGGGAAATAGAGGTAACTAGATATGATATATGTGAATTTTTATATACTATTTATATGTAACATGACTGTAGAGATTGATGTTCAACTTATTTTATTTTATTTTATTTTATTGATAGACTCCCTGCATCCACTCCTTGAGTGTTTGGGTAAGTTCATAATCAAGGTATTCAAACCCAACTATAGGCTCAAGATTTATAGTGAAGGGGTAGGCCATTAGCTGATTGGTGACTATAAATATATATGTGCTTGCCATGACATCTATATATATAAGTAGAATATCTAGTTGGGTTACCCAACCATATCTATAATGGGTGAGGGTTTGAGGTTCTAAAGGAGGTGGGGCATTTATCCTATCTATGGTAGTCAAGGCCTCTTTCTCAGGCCCAAACAACCAAGGATATAGGGGTTTTTTGCCTCTCTTATGTATGATCCTCTCTCATGGTTCAAGCCTTGGGTCCCTCCCTTCCTCGTGGATATTTATATCAATTTCCCCATCAACCTCCATAGGTACTCTTGATCTATCTAGGATATGAACCTCTTAGATAGATATATCTCTCTTTATATCTAGATAATTATATATATATATATATATATCAAAAAATATGGAAGGATTGTGTATATATATGTATATACATATATGTATATATGTATATATATATGTATATATATGTGTATGTATATATGTATATATGTATATGTATATATATATATATGTATGTGTATATATATATGTATATATGTATGTGTATATATATATATGTTTGATTATGATTAAGAGAGATAGATTAGAAATTATCAATTTAGATTAACAAACTATGAGGATATATATAGTTAACTATGAAACACAATAGATAAGATGAGATGATAACATTCTAGAGTGGGATAGAATAGATTGAAATTGACCTGCTATGAGGATTAGATTATATGGAATACTGAGGCAAGGAATTGACCACTTGGATATTTATATCCCTATACATGTAGTGACCTACTCCTATGTATAAAATCTCATATTCTATTATATATGTGATATCTCTATCTATAATTTAATTATTTAGCTCCCTATCTAATCCATATAGAGTATATGTTTGTCCAAACCAATCATGCCCATTTGTCTGACCATACATATCTATCTGACCCTTTGTACATCACTAGTCCCAATCGGGCCAAATTGAACTACATGGGTAGGGTAACACTCTAGTCTATCAACTACAATATTTTATAGGGGATGGTACCTACATAACCTATAGTTATATGTTTGGGCCATGTTTATAGATAGGAGGTGACTAGGGTATAGAGTATTCTATTAGGGGAAGGGTAGGTGGAAATTAGGCCATCCTCCCCTAAAAATAGATCTAATTAAACTCCACTTTATGTGGACCTCCTTCCCTAAAAGGGAGAGGGGGGCATGCCAATCTAGTCATTATGATATGCTCTTCCTCCTCCCACTCTCCCCCTTGGGCCCTTTGGGTTGATACCTTCATTCTTGGGTTTAATGTGCATGGTTGATTAACTTGTTCCTTTAGTTTTAGGGTTGATGGCACTTCTTTGGTCCTCTCCTAAGGTCAAGAACCTAACCAACTATTAAACCAATTACCTTTCAAGTATGGGATTAATAAAGATCAGTTGGGGTTTGAGGTTAAGTCTTATAATTAAGGGGTTAAGGAATCCTAGGATTTATTGTCTTGTAGTCTCCATTCATTTCATAGAGTGAACCTTAGAGTACATATGATTGATATATGGGGCATATTTTCATAGAACACAAATGCCCTAATGAGGGAGGTAGATCTTGTTGAGAACCTTTCCTTTTATTATACCCATACATATAGGGGTCACCTACACTCTTATGACTTATATAATATAATATTCTCAATTAAGTACTCTCCCCCCTTATTTTTCTATCCTTTATCTATAGGGGATGGGGATGGGGATCCTACTAATTCAGACACAACATATGAGACTGGATGATCATCCATAATCACTCCTTTCTCTAAATAAGTTAGAATTCCCCCTTTCCTTTAAATATATGACTTGGGTATTCAATCAGGTATCTAATTAGGTATCAGTCATTAAAGATATGGTCAGGTAAGATATATACAGTCAGGATTATATATGGTTATTCAATATTAATATATGGCTTGGGTATTTTATCAGGTAGGGAATATTCAAGTAGGTATGGAAATAAGGATAGGTAGGTAGGGCATACTTAAGTAAAAGCAGGTAAGTAGGCAACACTCAAGTAGGTAGGGCATACTCAAGTATAAGAAGGTAGGTAGGGCATAATCAAGATCAAGATATGGCTTAGGTATTTAGGTAGAACATACTCAAGGTCAAGATATGGCTCATATATTTAATTGGGTAGGTCATACTCAAGTAGGTAAAGTAGGTAGGGCAGACTTAAGTGGGTAAAGTAGGTAGGACATACTTAATGGTATTTAAATCTATTACATATGTAACATGATTCAAAACTTCATTGATCATTCTATCTATTGGGAAGCAAGTTTCCCTTACCAAAAAAAAATCCATGTAGGGCATAATTAAGTAGGTAGGGAAATAATATCTATAATCTATAGATCAGGAAGCAAGCTTCCCTTGATAGATGAGAATCTATTCTATAAAGGGGATGTAGGTATGATAAGAACAAAGCTATATATTAGGAAGGAAACTTACATTACCTTATCAAGTAGGGCATAACTAAGTGGGTAAGGTAAGAACACATATATCTATCAAAAAGTAAGCTTCCATTGATAGCCATGCCTCAATCCAGAAGCAAATCAAATCTATATACCAAGAAGGCAAAATTCCCTTGATATTTTTTCCTTACTCTTTGATATCCATAAAGAAGGAAATATTACCTTGATAAGTTATTAGGTGAAGCAAAGTTAGATATCAAAAAGACAAGATTCCCTTGGCTTACTCCTTGGTATAAATGAAGTAAGTAGGGAAAAATTTCATTGCCTTAATAGGTAGGAAAATTTTAAGATCAGGGTGGTAAGACATTAAAAATGGTTCTTACTGTATATATATGATGGGGCCCCTATTCCTAAATTATCTATTGATATACTATATAGGGGATTGATGATACTCAAAATATGGCAAGGCCCTAATTTGGCCTTTAAGGCCCATCGACCCATGCCCTAGCTCTAAGTGGCCCCTCCTTGATACACTAGATTAAGGCATATTCCATTCATTACCTTTATATATCAAGTTGGGTATAGATTAGGTTGGGTATAGATTGAGTTGGGTTGAGAAACACACTCAATCAACTACCAAATTGGAATACACTCTACTTGATTGGTGACCACCTATCTATCTATCTATCTATCTATCTATCTATCTATCTATCTATCTATCTATCTATCTATCTATCTATCTATCTATCTATCTACTAATGTAGTCTACTATGGATATATTATGGATGAATGGTCAATTATGGGGTTGGGATTGGAATTCTCAACTAGTCTCCAATTGCCCCTATATAGATATAAATTTAGATTTTTAACTCTACGATATGAATTCTTAGCTTCCTAAATTCCAATTTATATATGTAAGTAATACAATTTGATCCCACCCTTTGATCTATTTATTTCTTATTTATTCTAGTCCATAACTTTGAATACACACTCTCTCCATAGTCTGGGCATGAATCACCATATATATCTTTGAATCCCACCAGATAGTCAGATGATATCTATGAGATCCTTATTTGAGTGATAGAGGATGAGTGAAAGAAGAGTTTATTTGGGCCTTATTTGAGTGAGTAAAAAGTTGAATCAAAAAATAAGCCAATTAGGTATAAGGAGGAGGAGGGAGTGAGTAGAGATGATGAGAGCATTAGGGATGACGAGGGATGGTAAGGGTCAATGAGGGAGTGATTAGGGATGATGAAGGATGGTGAAGGTTAATGAGGGAGTGATTAGGGGCGATGAGGGATGAAAGAGTGATTAGGGATGATGAAGTAGTGATGAGGGATGATGAAGGATGTTGAGGGTCAATAAGGGAATGATTAAGGATGATGAGGGACTGATTATAAATGATGAGAGATGGTGAGAGTCAATGAGGGAGTGATTAGGGATGATGAGGGAGTGAGTATAAATGATGAGGGATGGTAAAGGTCAGTTATGTGGTGATTAGGGATGATGAGGGATGAAGAGGGAGTGATTAGAGATGATAAACCATTAATTAGGGATGATGAGCAGTGGTTAGGAATGATGAGGGATGGTGAGGATCAATAAATAAGTGATTAGGGATGATGAGGGACAAAGAGGGAATGATTAGGGATGATGAGGTATGATGAAGTAGTGATTAGGGATGATGAGGGATGGTGAGGGTCAATGAGGGAGTGATTAGGGATGATGAGGGAGTGATTAAATACGATGAGGGATAGTGAGGTTCAAGGAGGGAGTGGTTATGGATAATAAAGAATGAGGAGAGAGTGATTAAGGGTGATGAGGGATGAGGAGGAAGTGATTAGGGATGAGGGAGGGATGATGAGCAAGTGAAATTGACACAAAATGGTCATTTGATGAGTGTAGGTCATTAATGCGACCGATGTTGACCCAATCACACCACTTTGGCTTGAGTTCAAAGTGAGTGGTTTGTAAACTTCAATTTTGATAAACCTAGGACTCTTAGAAAGCCTAAGAAGTAATTCAAAAGGCATAAAAACTTTTAAAAATGACAATATGTTTAACAAAAAAAGGACATCAATTTCAAAATTTATGCCATGAAATCCCTAGGTTCAATACTAAGACCTTGAAAATGCCTAAGTACTGAACAACTTGGATTTTGAAAAAACTATATTTCACATCATTAGGCATGCAATTGTGAGACCAACTCTATCAGATACATAGTGACCCTAATTTATTATATTTACTAAAATAAAATTTAAAGTATAAGTTTAAATATAAGTGTTGCATTTTTATTTAAACTTATACTTAACATTTCTTTTAGTAAACCATCTACTAGTAGACCGTTTGTCACTTCCAATATATCTTTTGTGTTTTTTTTGTGCAATGTGAATATAACGCATACGTGTTCCTTTCACTATACATAATGTTTATATGTTATGAAGTGTATGCTTTCTTTTCACTATGTAAAGCACGTACATGTTATAACGTGTATGTGTTTAGATTTGGTAAATCTGAGCCTAATTTTAACATGTACGTATTAACGACATTATGTGTATGTATAATGCCCATGTTACGTATGTGTTACGGTAAATGTCCATGGAATTGTCCCCCAAATCTGTATATTTTACTAGTATTTTATATTCCTCTCACTAGAATCAAGTATATTTTTTCACTTTTTTAAATTTTAGAATATTATTATTTAACACTCATCCATGCATGTGTAGAAAAAGAAATGATGCTTTTCAAAATTTACAAGCAAATTGGATTTTTATTTGGAGGTCTATGCAAAAAAAATGTATCCACATATCTTCCTTTATTTCGATATGTATGCATACAAACACACATCGAAGTGGAGAAAAATATAAACACATAAAAATGGCTCCTAGGCATTTATAACTTGTCAAATTTAATAATTTTAAGATATTTTTGTACTTGTCAATAATTGGTCCAAAGTAGGTGTTAAATTGACATGTTGTGTTAAATTTTAATGGTTTCTAACCCTTCTCCCAACCTCCAACTCTCATATTCTCTCTCCCCCTATTTTCACTATTCAAAACACCTATATAGAACATGCACTAACATTCTAGACAATCTATAACATTAGTGTACGGTCGTAAGAAATTTGTGTATCCCTTTGTGGCTAGAGTGCATTTATTTTATTTGTCCTTCCTTTTTTACCTTGTGATTGTTTGATTTTACCAAAAGGGTCTTAATTTGAATTTAGTTTGTGTATAAATACATCAACATTGTAGTTCATTGTAGTACTCATTTAAAATTGTTCATATGAATCTATTGAGTATTTGCAAAAATTTTAGAAGAAAATAAGTAATTATTAGAGCATTCACTAAAGCACACAAATTTATCTTAAATATAGTAGTTTACATGATGTTGATTATTGAGAATTTTTGTTTTCAATATTGTTAATGTTTAGGGGCTTGACAAATATCAAGATATAATTCAACTATTTTTTTGTGTAACGTAAGCCTTAAAACATATTAGTTTCATTACGTTTTTCAGATATTATTGTTAAATTAAGACAAGATTTTTTTGAAAGGTGATCAGAGTGAAAGATTAGAAAACTGAGTGAGTTTTTTGGAGACTAGGACTAGGCAAACATAATTACATAAGTGTATACTCTAGGAGTGTAAGTATATGGTTTAGATAAGCTTTTTTTATTGTCATTAATTTTTTGGTGTTAGTTTTATGTTAGTGCTCAACATACATCTCTATTTTCACCTTGTAATCATATAACTAAATAAAAATAAATTAAATCTAAACATTACATATCTTTCTTTTGAAAAAGAGATCACAAATTCAAATCTTGTATAAACTAAGACATATACATCTCATATTTAAAATTTATTTAAGTACTTATATATTAATACGTTACCTTTTAAACTTAAAGAGAACATATAATAAATTCGAAAAACAATATTTTATCTTATTTTTTTTCTTAAATTTAATTTTTTTAATTTACATTAATTATTATTTTATACATATTATTTCCGATACTTAAAAATAATTAAATATTTGTCTTCCATTTTAATATAAATCTATTTATCCATATTAAACACAAACCAAGTGAAACCAAGCCAAAGAAGCTTGCTAGGCAATAATGGGATAGGGTCTCAATGATTTATAGATCTAAGTATAGTATGGGCAATGTGGACAAGGCTTTTTGCTTGTACAAACAAGCATACAATGTGTCCTTCCATGGCAGCTCCAGCTTGACCCCACATACGTTTCCTAATTTGCTAAAATTTGGGGAGGGTGAAGAGCACCACCTCCTCATTTTGAAAATGTGTAAAAAAAGAGATGATAGGGGAATGTGGAGGCTCAGAGAAAAATACAAGTACTATCCAAGTGGCAGAAGAATAGACTCTCAAAGAAAAAGAGTGTTTTAATGGAGAAAGGATCGGAGAACAGTGTCTGTCCTCTTCCGACAAATCCCTTGGAAAGAAAGCCCGCTTTCTCCACAACTCACTTAATCCAATGCTTCTTCTCGTGAAGTTTTCAAAATCAAAATCCATACAATGGCGATATATAGCTGAATAATGCTACCTGAATATTATTGCAGATCAATTTATTTCTCTCTTTCTTGGCCTCCTCATTGTCTGTGCTGTGCAGGGTACTAGCGGAGCAGATTACCGAGTTTTGACTGCCTCATGTGATGTCATGTGAATCATTATTGAGGCTTAAAAAACACCATTGGTCGAGGAACTGTGAAAACAATGATGAGAGCTTGGAGACGATAATAAATTCAAAGTGTATTTATTTTTAGCAGTGACAATTTGGAGGTGTTGTGAAAATAATGTAGAGGCTGTCTGACACGGTGATGAAATAAGATCTCACGTCCGTGACACCCCAAAACAAGGCTGGCCTTCAGAGGAGCTCTGCAAATGTAAATGGCTAGGTAGGTGGGGAATATGGCCTTGTTTTATTCCTTCTTTTTCAGCTTTATATTGATTACAGCACTGTAAAAAGAAGGGGGAAAAAGTAGCAGAAAATGGGTTTGATAATGCACAGAAGAATGAGGGGGAGGCGAATGATCAGGTTCAATTTAAAGCAGCAGGTGTTGAGTTTCAGATTTTTGTATTGTGTTGGTGTATTGCTGTTCTCAACACTATTCCTGCTGGCATGTTATGGTGGATCCTCTTCTTTCATTGGTGAGTTTATTGACTGATTAGCCTATGATGATGAACAAGAATGAGCAGGATATTGCATTGATTGAATGCTCAGTGAACTGAATTTGCAGACTTGCATTAGCTTGTTTTGGGTATTTACAGGACTAGCTAGCTATCATTCCACCATGCATAGTGCATTTATATACAAGAAGAATGAGATGAGAGATAAGTTGACACTAAGAGGATTAGTGGTTTCTGCTCTTGCCTGTCTTCTCCATTTATACAATACAGAACTAATTAACCTAGGACATTTCTGCATAACATCACCTCACAAAATGCAGCCCAACTTCATAAAATCAAGAAAAAAAATCACCATTATATCAAGGTTTGGGGCTCCAATTGCTCCATAGCAACTACATCAGAACCAAAAAAAATTGTAGAATACCTGCTTTGTCTTCCTTATGATTAAGTTGGTTCTCACTTAATGAAGAGTTTTAGCTTGTGGCCATGATTACCCTAGGATAACCTAGTCTTCTCTTATTTCTGCCTCTCTTTTTTGCATGCATTTTTTCTAAAGAGTATTCTGATATGGCATGAGAATGCTGAGACTGTCATGGAATACTTCTAACTTCTATCTGACTTATTTTTCAGTCCACCAAAAAATGATTTTACATAGGTCAAATACATACGTAGTTGTTAAATTTATATTTTCTTCTATTTGAATTCTCACATTGTTTCTTGTCTGTCATGCTTGTATTGGTTTCATTGAACCCAATCTGATCCTTGTCATTATTGTTATTATTATTACAACCTCTGTTAAATAATGGAAGACCGCCAACCTTACTAAAATCTATCATAAAGCTTATCTGAATACAATTCCACTTCTAAAACCCTGACTAGAAATCTTATCTACTAAATTAGTCGCCCCTGGTATAATGACTTGTAACAATGTGGGAAATGAACATGGTATTTTCATTGATTGGATATGTAGAAATCATGAAAAGGGTGCTTAGAACATGCCTTCTAACATTAGTTATATCATGGCTGATCACAGAACTCCCAATTCCAAACCATGGCAGACTCTACAAAGGAGTGCCTTTCAAGGATTTTCAGGTACTTCTATGGCCCTTTTTCACTTACAAGTTCTACCATATTGTATGCTATATTATAATTGCATTGATACAGATAGTTTCCTTGCTCCAATGTCTTTAGTTTTCCATGGTGGATTTGTTTAACAATAGATTTACTGCAGCAAAACTATAGAATTGGAGGAAGAAGATTTCTAAGTGGACCAGGGTCCTCTCCACCTCGTTGCATCTCTAAATGTGGCAGATGCACCCCATGCAAGCCTGTTCATGTGCCTGTACCACCAGGGACTCCTGTAACAGCAGAATACTACCCAGAAGCCTGGAGATGCAAATGTGGTAACAAATTGTACATGCCCTGATCTACAAATTGTTACAACATAACACAATATAATATAATATATCAGTCACGAGAGCATACATCAAGTACAAGCACTACTCCCACTCCATGATGGCATATACACGATATATATACAAAAGGATCAATACCCACGGCTCAGCTGGTGGGGCTCGATAAGGATATATACACATGGGCTTCCGCATGGTACCATTACTAGTGCCTTGCCTTATACCAAGCATGTGTTTAAAAAGATTAAGTACGCTTGTAATTTTTTTTAAGTTTTACAAATTCTTTGGTCCATCAGAGCAAGATTACAAAATGCACTCTGTACTGAATTTCATGACAAGGCCTGTTTTTTTAAAAGCCAGCTTTACAAAAAACGTTGATCAATCAGTTCATTCTGCACAACATATATGAGAAGTATGGTACCATTCAGGCTGTAATCTTGACTTTCTGTTGGAGGTAATTAATCTGTGTATAATTGCATTTATCAGTGTGCTAAGTTAAACGTTGAGAATCGAAAGCGAGGTTGGCAATAGGGGAAAACGTGCAGGCATAGCTGTCCTCGCTATTGTCAGATTTGAATCAACGGCCCTACTTAATGAAACGTGACTGTTTTTCTGTCTTATATACAGTTGGAAAATTCTGCCAATTACAGATCATGACTGCTAGATTACTGAACTGATGTTTGTAATGACATGTTTTGTTTGCTTCTTCGTTGCTTCTTCCCAAAGTAATAGGTATGGGGTTATGATCAGTGGATAATCTTTTTGTAAGGGACCTTTTTTTTACATTTGTAAGCCAAGAGGAGGATAATAGGATAGGGAAGGGAAGGGATTGGATTTTAAACCAATCAATCATTATTAGGAAGGTCACATTTGACATTTTAATAAAGATATTTTTTAAAGTGTATTTATTGTAAAGATTTTTTTTAGATTGAAAAACAAACGTTTTAATTTTTTCAATTTTTTTAATAGATACCATTTTTGAGGTATTTATTCTATTAATGTCACAATTTAATATGATATAGGTGTCTTGAGAATGATATTATCGGTATATTTTATATAGACTTGTCTAAAATATGTATGAATAATAGAACTGGGGCAAACATACATACATATAAACTTAATATATATTTAGAATAAAGAAATACTCCAATTTATTTACAATTTGATATGAATTTACAAATAAAAAGAATAAAAAATATTTTATATTAAAATATATTTTAAATTTTATTTTATTTTATTAAAAATATAATAAATTTATATTAGATAGACATTTGTTCTTTTAAGAAAAAAGATGTTTCAATGCATTATGAGCTATGGAGGAGGGTTATACTCTCAATAGTTGGCTCTCCAATAGCATATGAAATATTGGATCATAATTTTTTTCTCACCATATTTTCCTCCAAATGAACATTATGTGTTTATTGATGTAAAAAGAGATGTTTCAATGTATTATAAGCTATGAAGTAGGGTTATACTCTCATTAGTTGGATCTCGAACACTTTTGACACCAATGATCCTATAAATATATGCACCATTGGATTGTAATTATTTTTCATCATATTTTCTTTCAAATGAACATTAGATGTTCATTGATGTAAAAAGAAATGTTTCAATACATTATAAGCTATGGAGGAGGGTTATACTCTTATTAGTTGGCTCTCAAACACTCTTCACACCAATGATCCTATAAGTATTTGCACCATTGGATCGTCATTGTTTCTTGCCATGTTTTCCTCCACATGAATATTATATGTTCATTGATATAAAGAATAACACATATTTGTGTAGATGTCATGAGAACCTCCTTTATCATCAAAGCAGGGATGTGTTGTTGTAATTCCTTTATTTTAAGGAGGGTGAGCCATTGAACTTAGAGATTGGTAAAATTATTTTTTAAGTGATGTAATTCATCCTAAAGTTATTTTAACAAAGTCTCAAATGTTTTGAATCTTTCACTAGATTGTTCATGTATGGACGCTCCAATGTCATTAGTTTTTTTCTTTAATCTTTTAATGTTATAAATTGTAGAATTTTAATTTTGATTAAGAGTAATTTTAAATGTCAAATTACATTATTTTAGGTGTTTTATCTAATTTTGAATTTAGGCTATTTAAATAAGATAAAAGTATAAAATAATCAAATTGTACAAGATAAACAATCTACATATGGATTTGAGTGTAATTAGCAGAGTGTTATAATTAAATATATATAGAAACACTAAAAACATTGGGTACTTAGCTTGTTTAGGATTCTATTTTGTATTATGTATTGTCACAATCATCAAATATGCTCTATAGGGGCTCTATGTTAGCTTAGATCAAGAAACAAATTATGTAAATTGAGCAAGACAAGTCCAATGCTTGTTGGATGCCTATGGTAGGCCATAACCTTCTACTAAGGACTAAAAGTATCTAGGAAATATGCACATGTTTATGACAATTTAGATCTCTGCACCTATGCCTACAGGTGACTTCTATATATTCATATACCTTCAATCATGCACATATAGCTCTATTTTCATTCTCGTTTCTTCAAAACCCTAGCATCTGCTCTTGAGACCAATGCGACTTGGGAAAAGTGGATAATGGATTGGGTTGGGTTGACCTCATTGAATCTTTTGTGATTAGTCAAGTGTTGCTTACATTACAAATACTCTAAAGAGGGCTAAAATTGGATGTAGTTATCTTGCTAATGTGTATGTGTGTCAAATCATGTGAGTGCAAGTTTAAGTGTAATTTATCCTAGGCCCTTTTTTAGTACAAAAATTAAAATAGATAATCATTTATAACCTTCATAATTTGAATATCAATAAGCTAGATAGCTAAGTGCTCTAAGCGTCATTTTTTTATCAGTGAGATCTTGTCCCTAAGCATATATATTAGATTTTATGAACTAATTATATACTATATGAACTAATTATATTATATGAACTAATTATATACTATAACATGATCTTGGTTACAAGTTAGTCACCAACAAAGCACTCAAGTTTGACTCAAGCAAAGACAAGGTGTGTTATACACACCGAGGTACGCATTCCTTTCCTTTAAACTAGTAATTTCATTACTAGATTAAGGAGGGTGGAATGTAGATGAATTATATAGCACCTTATATATATATATATATATATATATATATATATATATATATATATATATATGGGAACTATAGAAACTAAAATATGGTATTAGATACTTAACAATGTTATTTATGACCTATCTTCACCTTATATGACTTTGCATATATATGTGGCTCTTATTCACCCTTCTCTCACATCCACATATTTTCCATGGGTTTGGCCTTCGTAATTTGTTATCGATCACCTAAAATAATTTCATAGTCTTTGTTTAACATGCTTAAAATCATATATAGACTATATTTAGATCATTAAATCAATTTTCCTACCTTCTAGATAGAACTGTCAGACTTAGACAATTCTAGAATTACATATTCATCTTGTGCAAAGCAATAATAACTGAATTCAAATCCTTCTTACGAGTCTACCCATACATTTCACATGTTATGACACCAAATATATGGCATTGATCGAGGAGAGGCCTATGTTATGTTGTGAGGTGCAAGTGCCTAGTCCCATAGAGATATAGGTAATGATGATGTGGAATATATCCCCATAGTAGATCTAGGGGTAGATGATGTAGAGGTCACATATAAATATGAAACATGTTGGGCATAACTAGTTAAGCATGGATATTCCCACTAGTGTTAGTATTAGGATACAAATCATATTTTTCACATATTTTTTTAAAAGTTTGTACATGTGATAGGTGAACAGTTTTGTATATTTTTATAATTTAATCATTTGTGTAAGTCAATATAATGGATGGAAGATTTAATTGAATATAAGAGGAAATTAAAGGTCAAGAAGGAAAATAGTAATGTTCTCTTTGAAACCTGTATATATTTAGCATTTGTAGAGGAATATGGTTATCTTTCTAAAAATGTTTGAATTTAATACCATTCTTTGATTTCTAAGTATTCACTTTCATATTTTATTTTGAGTTTATCTTCTTTATGAACTAATATATCATCGTTGTATCTTTTACTCTACTTTGGCCTAAGTATTTAGTCACAAACTATAGTTTCATGCATGAAAGTATGATAATATGTGTGATATTACTTCTATAGACATTTATAAATAAAGTTCTATGTAATTTTCCATGCATTGTTCTTATTATGACATAATGGAATACCTTAACATCTTTTAGTTCTTATTGTAACCCATAACAATACAATAATTGGCATGTCCCGATGAGGAAATATAAGGAACACTACTAACAATGGTTCTATTATCAATCCCAAAAAATGTTAATATGTTTGCCTAGTCAAAGGGATCTTGAGAATTGGCTAGATTCAAGGATACGTGAGTCCACAAAGGAAGAATTTTTTAGATTAGGTTTTCATGCCCACGAGATTATTTTTATTCATATATGGAAAAACATTATGAGTTTTTTGGTGAAACTTACGTGATTTGTTAGTAGCATGGATAGCTAATCTTAAATATTATTTCTTAAAAATTTGTAGCACAAAGAAATTTGTTTAGAACAAAGAGAAGATAGAATAATTTTTCATTAGAGACACTGAGTGGGCTCGTGTGATTGAGCATTGGGTGAAGACTACCATTGATGGGTACATTGTTGAGTTTGTTGTGTAGGAGTAAATTGTGTATTAAGATGCATATCATTTATTTTTTATAGGAATCAAAGGCATATTTTTGAATTGACTTCCACTATTATAAAAAATTCTAGCCATGGAAAAGGCCTTGGTGTTGATTATAGTTGACATGGAGTAGTCAAGTAGGGTGACATGGGGATGTGAACTAGAGGGATATGAATGAAAGATAGATGAATCATGGACACTGGACCAATTGAAACCTAAAAATAATTCTAGTAATGGATAAATAAAAGGAAAAACATGTTAAAAATATTATGAAATTTTAAAATGAGTTGTGAAAATGTAAAATGTGGGAAAAATAGTCTTGTATAAGATGAAAGGCCAAAGGTAGTTGTGAGTAGGAGTAGTAGAGAAACTACATAGGGAATGGGAAGAAATAAACCTAAAAAAAATTAGAAATATTCTAATGCTCAAAGTGATATAGAAGATACCAGAGAAAACATATAAATCAAAGAGGACATCCAAATTGACTATGAAATTGAGATCAACCTAGAAGAGGAAGAGGAAGAGGAAGAGGAAGAAAAATGGATAAATGGTGAATATTCCATCATAGATTAGTTAAATAGTCTTAACAATAGGTTTAGTGAGTAGTTACAATGGTAGCAGTTGTATGTAGAATGGGAAGGACAATCTTTCCAAGATGATCTAATGGAAAATATGTTAAGCTAGGCTTATGATGTTTATTATTAACACTCTATGGGTACACATCCCCTACACCCACTATAATACAAAGATTAATAATCTAAAAAAAATTTAGGAGCTAATAGTGACTAGGAAGTGGTTTACATTAGTTTTAGAAGTTTTGGATAGGTATAAGAGGGAAAATAAAAGTGAATCCAACACAATAGTTGATTTAAATGCACTTAACATAAATGTCAGCATCACAGCTAGTTCACACACACTAGTATAAACACCAAACAAACCAATTTTAATTAAGACACCTTTACTAACTATGGATCTCCCTATGGGAGATATTATTGTATTTATGCCTTATGATGGCTATACTAACCCTGAGTAGTACCTATTAACCTATAATATGAATTGATAGGTCAAGGGTGTAATCAAAGATGCTAACAATAAATGTGAACTTATAAGATATTTGATTGTAAAATATGTTGAGTTTATATTTCATATATTTAACTCAAATATAAACTTAAATGAGGTCAAAGATAAGCTCATAAGATAATTTAAGATGCATAAGTGAATCAACTAGACTTTTCAAGATTTGAAATACATTAGATATAATCCTAGAGAATATGTATGGGAATATGATCACCGATGAGATGTGGGTGAGTTATTAAAGTGACTTGGTTGCTACAAACACCACCCAGGTTCAAAAATTAGTATGGTATCAAAGGTTGGTTATGGTCAATTGTTGGTATTCTTGGGCTAGTCATGGTTGTTGATGGTATTCTCAGGCCAGTTATTGTCATTCATTGGTATTCTCGAGCTAATTATGGTCATTATTGGTAATTCTGGTACTTGTGATAAAATACCACTTGGTAATTTGGGCCCTTGATTATGTCCCAGACTAGTTGGATCTTTAGTCAAAAGTGTATAGGGTAAGGATCCCACCAAAACCAATAACTATCAAAAAAATTATGGGATTATGATCACCACTTTTCTTACATTATCAAGAAATTAAATTTTCAATTTCAAGATCCTAATAAAATTGTTTGGTTTGTCGATGGAATGCAAATTAAAATTTGGTTCATTATATCCCAAATCTTAATTCACAACAAAACCTAAGGCATGATCAGCTATGATCAAGGTGGAAAATATATAATATTTAGGAGAATACCCCTCAACTATATGAAGATTTATTCCAAATTGGATGCAGTATTGAATAGAATGGACAAAATCTAGGAAGGAAAGAAACCAAGGTTGTTTATATGGTGTATTGAGTGTGAGCAAGAAAAAAACATTAGAACAAATGTCCTAGAATAAAAAGAGAAGTATGTGAGTTATATCATGCATGTTACCATGTGACTTCCTATTGTCACTTAATATAATATTATGTGTGACAACCACTAAGTCTATATTATAGTTTTTTCAACTCTTAAAATCATGATGACAAAAATTGAAGTTATTTAAAAGAGTTGAAAGATGATATTACTAGGAATGTATTTTTAGTCACTACACAATAGCCTCTTGCATAAAATCCAAGTTCACCAAGTCTATACTATGATAAGGCACATCAGGGCATCCTCCATCAACACAACCTTCACTAGGATGGCCCCTCCTCCCAAGTATCATCCCAGATAGATGCCACCATTGACTTAGTACTAATTAAGATGGACCTACACAAAAACCAAATTGGTCACCCCTATGTAAAAATATAAGGTTAGTTGGGCACCTTTGTCTCCTCAAAAGAAGCATGGATAATATCCAAATCAATAATAGGGATGGGCATCACCCCAAACATGGGGTACTCATTAGGGAAACTCCATGGTCACAAGGAAGGGAATAGATAGCAAAGACAACTAATTAATTTTTATATATGTGGGGACGTAATCCATATCACATGGAATTAACTTTGTAATCCTTAATGGGAAACTTAGTGTGCCTACTATAAGAGTCATAAGGTAGCATAATATGAAGGATTGTCTAGTGCAAAGGAAGGAGAAGATATTACACAATGTGAATATGGTAAGTACTTGTAGGCACATAAAACTAGCCATCAATGACCTTTAACTAGGCTTTTAACCAATTTTTATCAAAGCATCACAATTTGGCCTAAAAACACTAAAATGCATTAAAATCTTTGAGCTTGCCATAATCAAGTATTGATTTTGGCCAAAGTATCATTAAATGAGGTAATGAAATTTAGGAGACAACTAACTTTGATTAGAACATTTCAAGTCAAAATGACATTTTTGCACCTGGGTGCTGGATTGCTCTTTTCTACCAAATTTCTTACACAAGACACATGCCTTTGTTATTTTGTGTTGACAACATCCTAAATGGGATAATGGATCCAACACATCTAACATTGCATCCTAATTCCAATTTAGTTAAATTTCAAGCCAATAATATGATATTCTGATCAATTTGATTAATTGGTGCACCAATTGCCAAGATTTGCATCAAAGTTGACTAATCATGTTTAAGGCTAATTAATTTGAATCACGAGCTTAAATTAATTTTCCATTGAACTTGTTGAAATATTTTTTTTTGGAAATTGATATTGAATAACTGCATCATCAAATGACATCATTTCTCAAAAAGACATTCCTAGGCCATAAATGCATAAAATATCAGGATTAAGCCCTTCCATGCCTCATTAATACCTTCCATGCCTCTTTAATGCCTCTCTATCCCAAATATTTATGAGGTCATTTATTGAATTAGTCCTCTAAAATTTAATGGATTATTAGCCATACATCATCTTGAGATGGACAATTCAGGTTCATTCTGATCATTTTTCAAAATCTATAAATAGGAGGCCTTGCCTATTGATTTTTAAGCTTTCTTGGTGTAAACTTATAATGCACAAATAATTCCAAAGCCTTATGCATATAGTGTTGTAATGCCCAATTGTTGAGAGAAGATTCACAAAAGCCAAAGCCACTAGACAAAGGTGCCAAGAGAAGATGAAGGTAGCCATACTCCATTGATGAAGATCTCTTGAAGCACAAGCTGAGCAAGCCAAAGAAGGAGCCTTTTGGAGCAATCAAGGATTTGGTAAGAAATTGGTGTTTTGTGTTCATATTTATAATTTATTTTTATTTCTAATTGTATTTTCAAATGGTTTTTCCTCACTAAGATCCCCCTAGTGTCTAGGCCTAGAGACATATACTAGTTAATATGTTCTTTCTCAATTTGATTTCATTTTGGAACTAACATGATACTAACCACCTCTCTTGAGTCAAAATCTTAGTCTACATAATGGCACACTTGGTGGGACCTAGCCTCATAATTTTGATCATATAACACCTATAAGCAAACTACTAACTATTGTCATGCAGGATCTTAGAGTGTTGAAGCAAAGAAGGTGAAAATTTAAGCAGAAATCCATTTTTTTGGAAGTCAGTTTTTCCCTTATAAGTCACAATTTTGTCTTCTAGCCTACAATCCTATAACTAGCACAGTCACAGGATTGCCTATCTAAGTCACAAGATTTCCTAATCGAGTCACAGTATTGTAGATAAACCATTACTAGTTAGGTGACAATACTGTAACTTGAAAGTAGCGGTATTGTAACCCCGCTACTCACAAGTAGTAATATTACAACCTTGCTACTAGCTAACAATAGGATTGTGAACTCAAATAGTAGGATTGTTAACCCGAGTAGTGGGATTATCAAACCCAAATGGTGGGATTATTAACCTAAATAGTGGGATTATTAACCCAAGTAGCAAGATTGTGATTTATATTAAACTAACCCAAGTAGCAATATTACCTGTTTGAGTCATGCTTTTATAAAGTAGCATGATTACACTGTGGAGTAGTGGGATTGCATTGTGTAAAACTTAGGAGCTCATTTTTCAAAGTTTTTTGTCTCATTTGGAAAAGTGCTTCAAGGCCAAATAAAGCTCTGACTTTTTCCTTGTAGGGCCAACTTGAAAAAAGATATAAAAAAACTTAATCTAGTCTTTTTAAATTCTTTTTAAGTGCTTAAAAAGGATTAAGAACATTTATTTTAGGTTCTTAAAGAAACACTTAGATTTTTGATAGAATATTTTTTAGTTATTCTTTACAAGTTTTTACATCTTAAAGCCAAGGGGCTAAAAAATATCACCACACATTTCATTTAATGCTTTAAAATTAAACACCCTTCATTTTTTTACAAAGTTATTTCTCATTATTTATTTAGTTAGTTTTGATTGAGAAAATAGGGAGTTGTGTGTGTATGCTCTCCCCCCATCCCATATAGGGAACTTGTGAGATCAAAAGTGCCAACTTCATTACAAAGTGACTTAGTCCGAAAGCGTAAAAGAGAAGTTGTGAAGGTTCTCCCCAAGACCTGCATGGCTTGGGTGATTTAGAAACAACATTTAAAGCTCATTTACTTGGTTTTTTTACTTTCATTGCATCTTGGTTTATGAGGGGGAATTAATTACCTCCCATGAGTTCTTTAGGTAAGATTTGAACTAGGGATTCATCTCCCAACATTGTCATTAACCCATCTCCATGGAGGGTATATAAATTAGTATCACCCCATTGGGACTAATGGTTTGCGTTAAACCATATTGTATTGTTGGGGCTAAGCCTGGGATGTATGAAAATGATGAATGTAGTGGTTGTAAAAAGGGAAAGACCTTTTTACAAAAAACCATATGATGTAGACCCAATTGATGTGTTGCTTCTCTTGCATGTTGAGTTGAAAATCTTATGCATGGGATCTATCTAGAAACATTCAAAAACTTGTTAGTTAGTTAACCCCACTTTATCATACCTTGTTAGTTTAGGATTTAAGATGTTTAGTTAAGATAATTTTTATTTGTCTTAGATTACTTAGTTTTTGTGTGGATTCAAAACTTTGTGTTAATGAAAATGACATAACCAAACATATTGTCCCCAAATTTATTTGAATAAAGAGGCGTTATGCTGCCCAAGTAAAAAATATCTTTTTCCTTATTCAAAATCATCATCATACACTTTGTGTCATATCTTCTAATTTGATAGAGTTATGCTACCCATTTTAGTCTAGACCTTTTGTCACTTTTTGAGTCCCTCATTGATAGTTTAAATTAGAAATTGCCAAGTTTTAAAGGTTGATGTGTTAAATTGGGTTCGCCACTTTATACTTGACTTGTTTTAAATTGAGTTCAACTCCCAATTTGAATTGAGGTTATTTTTAGACTCAACATCATTATCATCATTTGGTAGGACTCAAGTTATCTTGCATATCACTCATGCTTTGAGTCCTAGGATACATTTTGTACTATCCATCCTATTTCACCTTTTTGTCTTAGGTCCATTTGATAACACACTTTTGCCTTAGGGAAATTTTCAAAAATTTATGTATGGGTATCATTTGAGTTAAATAACACAGTGTTATGTTGCCAAAATTATGTTGAAACCATTTTTGTCTTAGAGTCTTGAAACAAGCGTTTATCACACCTTTTGAGTGGTTACACTACTCAAATTATTTTTAAAACTTATTTCATAGGGTTATTCTCATAGAGTCTAAGTTTTTCCAAATTTCTAACCATTTTGAGTTTTCTTTATGAGTCTTTATCTAGCATGAATATGTCATTCACCTTTATCTAGCTTATCCGTCAAAAGAATTTGCTTTATGCCATTATTTGGGAGAAAATAAACTATCCCCAAGTGCCTTTTGTTTCATACCTCATACTTATTGATCAAGTTTATGTCCAAAAGTCAAATGCCTAGTTTTTTTTAGAAGTGTTTCAAATCTATCAGATTGAATATCTCATCTTTTAAAGTCTAGCTTTTGAGGTCATTTGGCCAAAATTCCTAGCATATGCTTTGTTTGAGCCTATTTTTTGATGCCACATTTGGACAAAAGTCCTAGCAACTTCTTTTTTAGATTATAATTGTTTAAAACACTTTGACCTAGAATTTGGCATTTTTATTTATAGTCTTTTTACTTGACCTTTTTGTGTGAGATGTACAATGTTAGATACTTGATGTTAGCTTATTTTATCACAAGTCATTGCATTAATATTTTTGGATATACATATCCATCCTTTTAACCAAGTTAGACCAAGTTTGAACTTCTTTTTAGGCATCTCATTTTTAGAGTTTATAGAACTCTATTGCAAAACATTTACTATGGATCTCAACATGTATTCCTACATTTATAGTGGCCTCATGTACAAACCAAGATTTAGTAATGTGGTTGCACAAGAAGAAAGGTTCAAGATCCTTATGCAGATAATGTTGCTTATAAGATGGATTCTTATCCATCTTATAACACTCAAATAGGGGCACAGAACCAAGACCTATTGGCTCATAACTTGGTAAACATGCCTTCTTACTCAGAGTAGGATCAAGAACAAATAAATAAGTATCTAGCTTTGGTACCTATAATTGAAGAACTAGTTCCTCAACAATCATACTATGTTACTGCACTATCTAAGTATGATCCTTACCTATTTGAGTGTCACTTGTTGGAAAATAAGGATGAAATTTGGGTTAGATATATCGAATTAGGGGCTAAGTTTTTGGTAGACTTCCCCCATGAGATTTTATCAAGTCTAGTAAGAGTGCCTCAAAACATAATTTATAGTCAATAGGATTCTTCTAAAAATCCTTTAGCTCTAGTCCAAATGACACATTAGGACCCTAGTATTATTATCAAAGGCAAAGACCTCATGGAGGATCACTTTGTAAAAATACAAACAACATACCAAACATACTCAAATCGAGCATGAAATTTTAATCAGATGACCATGTCAAATAGACCTCTCATAGATTTAGTTCCTTCAATAAGAGTGCTAATAGAATTGACTAGTCAAGACAATCAAGGTGTGGACCCCTTTGTGTAAAACACTTTGGTTGATAACTTATTTCATATGCCAACCATTGAGTAAGTGTCTTCTACTTCTACATAAAATATTGAGAAAAATGTAGTGGATAATATGCAAGCAACGCCCAATCCATACTAAAGTGGTGTAAATACCCCAACAACTAGTACACAATTGAGTGTACTTTTAATTAACACCATGAGTGGTTCTCTAATTATAGGAGTATGAGTTTTTACATCCCAACCTCAAATAATTACTATCACTAATCCTCAGCCAACTACTTCTTCAAGCACTCAACCAATAGGATTAGGTATTCAACTAGTGATCAATGCCATGCCTCAACAAAAAATGTGATGAATATTACTCAATAGGAAAAGAGTAATATTAAAAAATATTAGGCACAATCTAACATACCAATGCAATAGAGGTAGAATATATTTCCACCTTAATAGGGGCAACCAATCTTCCACCTCGCTAGGTAGTAGTGAACATACCTCTTTCCTCACAAACCAATAGACCAATTCAAATCCAAATGATGTCTAATCAATAGTGTATGAATATTGGTTAAAAAAAAATTCTAAATCCTAAACAAGCATCAACTTCCCAACAATGATTTGTGTAACCTAGAAGTTCTAATGTTCCTTAAGTTCCAATCTAGCAACCTTTGCCTTTTATGTAAAATGTGCCACTAGTTCAACATTAGTGTCTTGGTTCACAAGTATCCCCTCAATAACAAGGTTTGATTAGTCAGTATTAGGTCCCTATTCAACCCCAATAAGCATATTATATCCATATCCCTCCATCCTAACCTCAAAATCCCTAAAACTAAGCCTACGTATTTAACCCTAACCAAAATATTACACGACTACAAACACAATTTCAAAAATTACATTCTAATCCATGTATGCATATTATTGGTCCATTTACAAACCAAATAAACATACCATAATAAATACCTCCATCATACCCTAGTCAAAGTGCTCCACTTATGGCCACTCAACCATCTACCTAGGCCAATATTCTACCTCAAGCTAATCTTCCCTCTAGTTTCCTAGCCCTAGAACTACAACAGATGAAGGATGTAATTGATTCCATCCAAGCTCAAAAATAGACTAAATTTTTTAATTTGGATGATGTGTTTTCTTATCTATTTAACATGGAGTACTTGTAGATACCATTTCCTCTAGGATATGAACCACCAAAATTTGACAAATATAAGGGGAAAGGTGACCCCAAGGCTCATTTGACTGAGTTATTTATTACATGCCAGTAAATGGCATAGAATGACATCTACCTTTTATTTTTTTCCCAAGGAGTCTATTAGGACAATCCTTTGAGTGGTTTTTGAAGTTGCCCAAGAATTTAATAATTGATTTTGATGATCTTTCAGACAAGTTTGTGCAACACTTGTCATGTAATATTGAACATGAGATTTCTTTGGTTGACTTGATGCAAGATAAGTAGAAGGTTGGTGAGAGTTTTGAAATTTATCTACAGTGATGAAGAGCCCTTGAAAGTTGATTCACCCATAATTTACTAGATAAACAATTAGCTTTTATGTTTACCAAAAAATTGCATAGTGAGATATCTTATCATCTGAGACCATATTGTGAAAATACCTTTAAAGAGATCATTGATAAAGGTTTATTGATCAAGTGAGCCTTTATTAACAAAGGGATCATCAAGATTATTTTATCAAATCAAAATCAAGGTGCCAATCTAGGAAATGGCCAAAACCATCATCAAGTCCAAGCGTAAGCATTACAACCAGCACAAGCCAATAACAATGATAGACCAAGGCAATTCAAATGTAAAAAAAATGTTGTGGGAAATGGATTAACCAAGTCATATCATGTAAAAATGGCGCAAACACTATCTACTTAGTGCACACAACATGTAAAAATTACTCTTAACCCATAACCTTTTCAAAAATTGTAGCAAACACAGTAGTCCAAGTCTGCACAATAAATGCAAAAACCTTTGCCATTGCAATCTCCTCCTCCAAGGAGAAAAATGCCTACTCATCACATTTTTAGTGACCTTGGAGAGCCTATTGAATTTGTGTTTCACAAGCTCACTGTTGTTAATCTGATTAGCTGGCCTATACCAAAACATTATCCTTAGGGCATCCCTTATATTAATTGGTACCACCAAAATGAATTATGTGAATATCATCAGGTTAATGGGTATAATTTGCACCATTATATTAAAATCAAACATTGGATTCAAAATATGTTAGAGAATGAGGAGATAACATTGGATGGTGGTGCTTTTACTTCTAATCAGACCCTTAAAATCTATCAAAACCCATTTTCCCAACATAATAACCAACCAAAATAGCATTAACAACAACAAAAATAATGGCCAATGTAATACCAACAACAACAATTTCAATAACCAAGGCCGAATCAATAGAATTACCAACAATAAAACTAACAACATTCAAATAATCAACATAACCAAGGTCAAAATAGAAACAACTAATAGACCTACCATAAAATTGCACACGACTAAAATAGATTTATAATCCATATTGTAGGAGGTCACGTTAACACCATTTCCATCAATCTAAGACCAAATACCAATCAATCAAGACCTTCGCTAAACAACTTCAATCTACCAACTCATATTGATAATCCTTCCTTGACTTGGGACTACATATAGATGTACCATCAAGTAGGGATTACTAATTTTGGACCCTATACTGATAACTCATTATTGCCTCATAACCACACACAAGTACACTAACAACCAAGACTTATCCTATTTGGTTCCTCACCATCACCAACATTTATTAGCAATCATGGTCCTATGTTTAATCCGAATTGTGCAATCAGAACTCAGAGGTCAAATATTACCATCCCAAGCCTACAACCATCTACCACTTCACCCATCATTCAACCAACCATTTTACCTTGGAACAAGCCATTTTATACTGACCAAGAGAAGTTTGACATTGTGAAACAACTATAAAAAATGCCTGCACAAATCTCCATTTTAGATTTTTTGCGTATGTCAACAATCCATAAAGATATTTTGCATACATTAATAAATTTCAAGCTTTGGTTAGACACATAGCTCTAGCCCAATAAGTCACTTTCAACCAAAGTGATATTCATCCCTTGGCCCACTGCATAATAAGCCCTTATACATTAAATTTTGCCTAAAGTGGCACAAAGTGAAACATGACCTTAAGGACAATGAATCTGGTCTAAGCATAGTGTCTCTAAATCTCATCAATCTTATTAGGTATACAATGGTAGATCTTCAAGTAGAGACCATAAAAATCAAAGATTATGACAATGAAGAATGATAATCGCAAGGAACCATCTATTTACTAGTTATCCTTGGGTCCTTGACCCATGATACACTTTACCATGTGGCATATATCAATTTTTTGTACAATATGATTTTGGGTAGACCTTAGTTATATGAAATTTGTGTAGTCCCATTGATGTTGCATCAATGTATCAAGTTCTTCCATTCAGGGATGGAAGTTTGTATACCAGGAGATTTATATCCATATGAGCATTACAAACACCTAGAGGCTGAATTCAAGAGATATAACTATCTTTTTAACATGAATCTAGTGGCTAAGCAAGATAAATGAAAGGCCATACTCCTTGATTTTCTAGAAGACAATTGCATTGATCCTAATACTCTTGATTCCCTTTTTCACATGTCACCTCTTGAGATGTCCAATCATTATACCATCTCATCCAATGGCCTAGGAGAGTATTTAACCCATGATACCTTTCATATCACAAACCTTACACAAAATCCAAAGTCCTTTGGAAGGCCTAAATCCAAGCCATTTCATCTAGAATGGAAATAAAAGGGCAAAGGTAAAGGACCCATCACATTTATACTAACATCTGGCCTAGAGTAGGACCCTCTTGAAGGGGATGAATCATGGTTATACAATGAAAAGTAGGCCAATAATTATGAGAATGCAAAGTATCTTATTCCTAATCGGATCATGAATAATTAGGACTATGAAGGAAGAGGCCTCAAACCAAATCGATAAAGAATGCTTGAGCTAATTTCCATGACTAAATATAAAGGGCCATATAGACTTGGATTTAAACTTCTTGGGGGTGACCTCATGTACCTTACTCATGTTTTATCACCATTGACTAGTGATGAGGATGGTGGCAGCAAAGCATAGTCTAATCATACCCTTTTTAATGACCTAGATGAGACCAATCTATTTGATACTTATTCCATTTGTACCCTTAGACTAGTCATTCATCATAACCCATTTCCATTGTATTATCCTCGATTGATAGACTGAGACCAACAAGAGTCCAATGTGTCAATTGATGAGTTTTAAAATGACAAGGCTTTTTGTGATTTTATCAACCTTAGAGATAATGTTCCATAAGGGGACCATAAATTAGGGTTCTTAATCAATTTATATCCTAAATCTTATTTTGGAGAGCTGGTGAACACCCTTAGCCAAAAGAAATAATTAAAACATTGAGGTCCCAAAGTGAAAACCTCTTTGAGGCACTTTATGACTAGGGTAAAAGTAAATAAAAAGGCCATTCTAGTGGTGAAAACATGTTTTAGGAACCATTAGATGAAGGTTTTCAACCTTATTCAATCATAGCTTAAGAGACCACCAATAATAAACTTGTCTGAGTCTGAGTTCAATTTTAAAGAACAAGATTTTGATCAAATCCTTGAAGAGTTTCCAATAGTTTTTTTTACATGGATAAACCTCTCATTAGGGGACTCTGATTCATCATGCCTAGGGGAATTCAAAGATCCAGTCCTAACAGAGGACTCTAATGTTGTCAATCAGTTCAAATCTTTGCCCACTATCCTTGAAAATGGTTTGACCCTTCTAGTGGAACATACAATAGAGGTTAACATCAAGTCCCCAAATTACCCAAAATGGATCAAGCTAGGTACTTCCCTTACTGAGAAAGAGTGTGAAGTATTTACATCCATTATGAGGGAATTTTTAGATATATTTTCATGGGCATATTCTGACATGATAGGTTTGGACCCTACCTTAGTTTTACACCACCTTATGATCAATCTTGATGCCAAACTAGTAAAACAAAAGATGTGCAAAGTTCATCCTCACATTATTGTATTAGTGAAGAAATATTTAGAAAAACTCATAGAAGTAGGATGCATTCAGTTGATCAACTATTTAGAGTGGATCTCCAATGTGGTGCCAATTAACAAAAAGCTAGAAGTGATCAAAATCTATACTGATTTCCATGATATAAACAAATATTTCCCCAAGGATGATTTTTCATTGCCAAACATTGACAATATTGTTGATTCCAAAATAGGTTATGAAATACTTTCATTAATGGATGGATTTTCAAGGTACAACCAAATTAGGCTAGCACCGAAAGACTAACACAAAACATCGTTCACCACTCTATGGAGAACATTATGTTATCAAGCTATGTTGTTTAGTATTAAGAATGAAAGGGATTCATATCAAAGAGCCATGAGTTTCATAATTCATGATATGATGTATGAAATTATTGAAGACTATGCTGACAACATTCTTGGAAAATCAAAGACTAGGGCCGATCATCTAGAAGTGCTATGCCAAAGATTTGAAAGATTACGTGAGTATAAATTTAGACCTAATAATAAGAAGTGTGTCTTTGGAGTCACATTAGGAAAATTTCTTGGCTTCATTATGTCTCATTGAGGCATTAAATTCAATCTAGAAAAAGTCTAAGCCATAATAGATATGAAACCATCGACTAATTTAAAGCAGCTCCACAGTTTATAGGGCAAGATCTAGTCTATCCAATGCTTCATTTCATAATTAGCCAATAAATTCCATCCTTTTATACATCTTATAAAGATGAGAGTTACATTTAATTAGGATTATCACTACAAAATAGCTATCCAACAACTAAAGGAATATTAGAATCCACCTATTTTGTTGCCTCTTATACTAGGAAAGCCATTCTTATTATACCTATCAGCTACTAACAATGTCTTGGGGGGATTTTTGGCTCAATATGATGATAATGGAAAAGAGCATGTTGTGTACTATTTAATACATACATTGGTCATGTATGAACATAATTATACACCCTTAAAAATAGCTTGTTTAACCATGGTCTTTGTAGCTCAAAAATTGCACCATTACATGTTAAACAATAAGACCATGGTTATTTCAAAAGTAGATTCTCTCAAGTATCTAATCTATAAAATAGATTTATAAGGCTGCATGGCCAAATAGATCATGCTTTTGAGTCAGTTTTACATTGAGTATGTTAACCACAAATCAATTAATGGGAAAGTTCTTTAGATCAACATGTTAAAGTACCCCTTATTGATACAAAGCCACTTACATTCCAATTTCTTGATGAATCCATAATGACCATCCTTGATGCACCTCTTCAGGAGTAACACTGGAAGCTTTATTTTTATGGATCATTCACAACACATGGATCAAGGGTAGGCCTTTTATTTATTACACCACAAGGGGATATAATCCCTAAATCATTTAGGATAAGCTTTCCTTGTACTAATAATATGGCCAAATATGAATCACTTGTTTCAAGGTTTCACCAAGCAGTAAAATAAATTATATCTCATCTCAAGGTTTATGATGATTTTTAATTAATCATCAATCAAGTTATAGACCATTTTCAGACTAAAGATGGCAAGCTAATTCTATATAAGGCCATGGTCGACACTCTCAAGCAAAAGGTTGCCAACATTTAGTTTGAGCATATATCAAGGGCAATTAATAGAACCATAGATGCTATAGCCACTATTATATCCCTGATTTGACAAATAGACACAACTAAAGAGTATCAGTTCCTTATCAAGAATTTCCTAGCACTAGCTCATGAACTTTAAACTATCGTGATGATTTGTGATATTATTGGTCCTAGATCTATCTGGTATTCAGACCTTTACAACTACCTCCATGACCAAATTATGTCACCCAACCTATCTCAAAATCAATCCAAAGTCTTCATCTACCAAACCACTTGTTATACTTAATTGGATCAACCCTTTACCATCATAGTTTTAATGAAACTCTGCTTCATTATTTAAATTTGATAGAATCTACACTAGTTTTATGAGAAGTTCATGAAGGATTATATGGATCCCACATAGTGGGTATTCCTATCTAAAAAGATTTTGTGTACTAGTTATTATTGACCCAAAATGGAAGCAAATAAAGTTTCATATGTAAAGAAGTGTGACAAGTGTCAATGACATGCCAATCTGATTCATGCACCAACCAAGACTCTGAAACCAATGTTAACACCATGACCATTTACTACATGGGGCCTCAACCCCATTAGGGATATCAATCTCACATCATCTAATGGCCATAAACATATCATTACCACTATTAAATATTTCACTAAGTGGGTTGAATCTATACCCCTCACTTACATGATTGGAAAGCAAATTTCTAAGTTCATTTTCACTCATCTCATTTGCCTCTACGATATCCCTTTCGATATTATATCTGATAATGGAAGATCATTCAAGAACAAGGATTTTGAAAATCTATGTACTGAATATAACATCACACAACATTTCTCTATGGCATATTACCCTCAAGGTAATGGTCAGGCTGAAGCATCAAATAAAACCATTATTAACATTCTCAAAAAGACTATCAATGATGCTGATCACAATTGGCAACTTTAGATATTTTTTTCCCTTTATGAATACTACACCAATCACTATACACCCATATGAGCCACTCTATATTCACTTGTTTATGGTATAAAATCCATCCTTCCCATTGAGGTCAAGTTGGCTTCTCTACACATCTCTTTTAATCATGTCCTAGATGATAATGACTATCGTGTATCTCATCTGTAATAACTAGAGCTACTTGATGAGAAATGCATGGATGTGGTAAATAATCTCCAAGCTTATCAAAATAAACTCTGACGCCACTACAATCAATACATGAAATGTAGAGAATTTGAACTTGGTGATATTGTCCTTACAAAAAACCAAAAGAATACCATGGTTGAAAAGAAGAATAAAGGTAAGTTAAAACCTAATTGGGTTGATCCTTTCATCATTACGACAAAATTTAGAATAGGAGCATACAAGGTTGCCACATCAGACAAACATGAACTTGATGAGTTGATGAACATTATTCACCTCAAGTGGTACTATGCTTGAGTGAATTGGTGTATTGTCTATAAGGACCATTTCAAGTTATATCATTTTATCAATCTTCTTTGTACTATACCATTCTACCATCTTATAATCCTACCAACCTATCACTTTCTCCTATCACTTATCTATTTTACCATACCTTCCCCATCAACCAAGTTGTTTTCTCCCACCCCACCTAGTCCTATGACCTTGGTTCCATTCATAGTAAAAAAAAGGATTTAGATTCAGTTTCAGTAGTTGTTTCACACATTCTAAATAGAGGCAATATTTTGGGAGCATTAAGACAATAGTTTGGCAGTTGCATCCTTCCTTTTTTGTTCCATTCTCTATACCAAGTGTGCTTGATTATAACCACCTATGGGAAAATCAATGTTTCATAGGTCTTGTTTCTAATTATAAACACCTATGGGCAAATTAGTATCATTGATCTATGTCATTGTATCTTAGTTATATCTACCTATGGGCAAACTAGGAGTAACACTTGTTTATCATACCTTGACATACCAACTAGCCATTTCCTATGATCTACTATGATTTTATACTAACTGTGCCTATTTTTTTGAATTAGATACTATACTAGTCTGATTTCTCCACTGTAAGACAGAACTATAGTGACTTGAGGTCCCATCCTGGGACTATGTAGGCAACACTCGATACTTGTTGAGGTCAGCTCAGTCACCCTTTCCACCATGCTCTTATCATTTTGTGAGAAACATAAGCAATGATCTCATCATTTTATGAGAAACCTAAGACACACTCTCACCATTTTGCAAGTAAACTAAGTAATGCTCTCACCATTTTATGAGCTTAGACCATTTAGTGTCTCATCATTCTCAATCAAGTTGAGATACTCCAAAAATTCTAAAAATAGTCATAAAATCATTAAAAAAACTAAAAACATTGACCACTTCTTTGACTTAAGGATTATGGGAACCCTTCCTAAGTCATAAGTAAATCACTTATTCCTTAGTTTCCCCATCCTTTTTGGTCTTTTATTCCACTCACTCACTACTTTGTGAGTCCATTCCTATTCTTCTATCTCATCCATTATGTTTTTTTTCCATCAGTTATCATTTTATTCCCATTTCCTAGGAGAACTACATTTGACTTGATTTTTTTTTGGATATTACATCCATAGAACTATATAGGTAGTGTCCACTTACCTAGTGCATATGGAGACAACTCAACCACCCCCTTCCTTTTCTTCTTTTCCCTCCATCAGGTTTGTTTGCTAAGTTGTCACCTATTTTTCTAGGGGTAATGTTCATCTCTCAAGTTTAAGTCATGCTATTTGTAATAATATTAAAACCAACTATTATTTTTTTCTTTATTTATTTCTTTACTTATTTATTTCTTTATTGTTTGTGTCCTTATTTCTTTACTTTTAACACTATTGCCTTGATTCAATCTATGTGCATTAACTGGGTGATTCCTTACACATTTATACTTTAATCCATCTACATTAATACATCTACATTACCATCATGGTTTTTTTATCATTAGTGGATTATTTTACCTTGAATTTTGGATTCTGAGAGTCAGTCCTTATGCATCTTTTAGCCTAATCCTCATGGTGTTCTATCATGATGCTTATCATCAAGTGCTACAAAAAAAATCATCTTTAGGAAGTCTACTTAGCAATGGAAACATCAACATATCCTCAGAACTGGCATGACAATCTAATCGCAGTCATATCCCAAATAGAGTAATTAACAAATGAAATAATTTCAACCTTTATTAGTTTAAATGAGCATCTCCATACTAGTAGGTTGTTCCAATTCATCATTACCCTCTGTATCAAGTTATCATCATATTTACCATCATCAACCAATCAATCATGTTTGCCATAATTATGGTCCAATGATTATAACCACCGATGGTCAAATCATTATACACCATCCCATCTGCATTTCTCAATGATTATAACTACCTTTATGAAAATCATTGTTTTTGCACCAAATTTAATTTGTTTTTACACAAAAAGGGGCATGATGTTATCATGTTTATCTATCCTAATTGGGTCAACTCCATCTTCTCAATGATTATTAATACCTTTGGGCAAATCATTGTGTTATCATACCACGTTACCACTATCAGGGTACAATGCTTATAACTACTTTTAGGAAAACCATTGTCCACCATCCCACTTGCATTCTCAATGATTTTGACTAATTTTTCAAAATAATTGTGTTTTCACCCCATCATCTTCATCTATTTGGTCTCCTCATTTTGCTTCTTTATTTTGAGGGACTATTTTACACCCTACTTGTGCCAACCATTCCCTCGAGGGGGCATCATATAGTTCATCCATTACCATTGAATTTATAGGCATGCAAGACCTTTTCATTCTTTGAGAAGACTTTTCTATGCTTATATCTTGCAATGCCTTCTCAAATAGGGGCAAACTATAGACACTTAAAATTGGTCACTAGTGACCTTCAACCAATATTTTGACCAATTTTTATCAAAGTATCACAATTTGGCCTAAAAACATTAAAAGCTTTGGGCCTATCATATTCAAGTACCAATTTTGACTAGATTATCATTAAATCAAGCAATGTAATTTATGAGACAACTAACTTTGATTAGATCATTTTGAGTCAAAATAACATTTTCACATGTGGGTACTCTAGATTGCTATTTTCTACCAAATTTATTACACAATATAAGTGCTTTTGTTATTTTGTATTGAAAAAATCCTAAATAGGATAATAGATCCAATGCATCTAACATCACATCCTAATTCCAATCTAGTCAAAATTTGAGCCAATAATATGACATTCTGATCAATTTGATCAATTTATGCACCAATTGCCAAGATTTGCATCAAAGTTGACTAATCATGTTTAATGCTAATTAATATAAATCAAGAGCTTAAATTAATTTTCCATAGAACTTGTTGAAATATTTATTTTTGGAAATTGATATTGAATAATTACATCATCAAGTGACATCATTTCTTAGAAAGACATCCCTAGTCCATTAATGCATAAAATATCAAGATTAAGCCCTCCCATGCCTCATTAATGCCTTCCATGCCTATCTATCCCAAATATTTATGAGGGAATTTATTGAATTTGGCCTCCAAAATTTAATGGATTCTTAATCACACATCTTCATCGTGAGATGAATGGTTCAGGTTCATTATGATCATTTTGCAAAATCTATAAATAGGAAACCTTTCCTATTGATTTTAAAGCTGTTTTAATGTAAACTTATAATACACAAATAATTCTAAAACCTTATGCATATAGTGTTGTAATTTATAATTTTTGAGAAAATCTTGACACAAGCCAAAGCCATAAGCCAAAGAGGCCAAGAGGAGATGAAGGTAGCCACACTCCATTGATGAAGATCTCTTGAAGCACAAGCTGAGTAAACCAAAGAGGGAGCCTTTTGGAGCAATCAAGGATTTGGTAAGAAATTGGTGTTTTGTGTTAATATTTATCATTTATCTCCATTTCTAGTTGTGTTTTCAAATGGTTTTTCCTCACTAAGCTCCCCCTAGTGTCTAGGCTTAGAGATGTATGCTAGTTAGTGTGTTCTTTCTCAATTTTATTTCATTTTAGAACTAACATGATACTAACCACCTCTCTTGAGTCAAATTCCTAGTCTATAGTACTCACCAAAAAAAAATTTATTTCATCCAAGATATCACACAAAACCAACACATGGAAAAAAGTATTCCCTTAGAGATGCCTAGTAAAACTCCCATTTGGAAGGTGTATGATAACATATATCTAGATTCTATGAGAGAGTAGGTCTTGATGAATAATGCAACTCATTATTTTTAGTCAATATAGAATAAAGATACCACTTAAGGATATCATGAAACTATTTAGGCCTAGATGTATGGAAAAATCATGCAAATACTACAATAAGAAAGAGTGGTTATGGCTCTAACATTCTAAAAATGGTAATAACCTTACAAAATGAACATATTTATTAAATATCACAAATTTATTTTATACTCTATTATAATGTCTGAAGAAAGGACTATATATATTAAAACATATGATATGGTATGTGAATGCTAAGAATCCATGGGATGTGGACACAAGGATGAATATCTGTAATGTCCCCAAATTGGGACAAATGACCAAAATAAGGGTTTTTCACAAATCTTAATAATTCTACAATTTATTTCAGGATTCTAAGATTTAAAATCAGCAAACCCTAGCTGGGAAGAATAATCCAAATTCCAATCAAACACAATCCAATGTAAACCCAAAATTGTTGAATATGAAGCTAAGACAAATACCTATTTTGGAAAAGTAAAAATAGAAATATGACTGAATATTACCCTTACAATAATTTTGATTTTTTCTTACTGATACAATTACATTTCTTTCTTCAATTATGCATTGTAACCCTTACAAATACTCACGAATAATTATGAAAAATTGTATAAATAGTTTAGAATGAAATACCCCCAATTTAGCCCTTCCAAAGGCCTTCAAAATCCTCCAATGCAAGTCATAAATATTGGGAAAATAATATAATAAATTTATACATGTGTTATGGTATGGAATGGCCCTCAAACCCTAAAAATTATCCCACAAACAAATCGCTAGAGCTGGAATAAATTGATAAAAAAAATTTATAAACCCTAGAAGAGGGTTTATAAGAAAAAAAAACCCTATAAAGAGGGGTCTTCACCCATCCAACCAATTTTTGACCCTAGGGATGGCTCCTAAAACTAGAGAAAAACCTCCAAAATCAAGTCACTCACCTCCTTAACCTACAAAAATACAATCACCAAGGTTTCAAGGTGCCCACCAATCTTCTAAACAAAGTGGTGTTTAAAAACACCTTTGTAAGACCAATTACATGAAACCATGAAAATCTGAAGTGTAATTATAATTATTGAATAGAGCTACCCTTAATTAAAGAATGGGGGTTTTCATCTCCAAACCCTTGGTGTACTTGAAGGTTTTCATCCTCAAGTCATTGTGAACAAGCTTGACATACTTGATCATTAATTTAATATCACAAAATGCATAACGCCTTCAAATGAACATCTCCTTTCCTTTTATACCCAACCTTCAAGTGTAGCACCCAAAATTAGGAGGGAGAATCTCATTTGAAAAATAATAATATAAAATCCTCATTATAAAATTTACTTTAGGCCTTAAGTGCCCATGACCCTAAAATGGCCCCAATTGGAAATTAGATCATATAGTGCTTTTCTATTAAATGCTCTTGAACCTCTAAAATGTTCCCCTTTTTGCCTCTATTTTCCTTATCCCTTGGGAATGAAAAGGCTAAGGGTATTCTCCCAAGACTATTTTGAAAAGGAGGACATTATTGTCCTCCCTTCTCAAAATTGCTTGCCCATAAGAAATTGTAAACTTGGGTGTTGAAGCATGGTTGCACCTTCCCAAGTTGTATCTTCTAAAGGCAAATATTTCCATTAAACCAAGTATCCTGTTATGGTTTGATTTTGGATCCTCCTCTCACAAACCTCAAGGATAGTTTATGGAATCAAAACCAACTTACCTTCATCATCAAGAGGTGGCAAGTCCATGGAAGTTGTTATGTGTTTTTCAAGAGACCTTTTTAGGAAAGAAACTTTAAAAACATTATGGATATTTCTTCCTTCTGATAATTCTAGATCATATACCACCTTACCCACCCTTATATAAATATTATATGGCCCATAGAAACATGGCCTCAACTTTTCCACTCCACTTTATTTGAGGGAGGATTGTTTATAAGGATACAACCTCAAATAGACCATGTCTCCTACCTCAAATTTCCTCTCTACCCTATACTAATATGCGCAAAATTTTTGTTGATTTTGTTCTTGTTAAAAATTATTCTTTAGCCGATCTAAATTTTCATAATTCTACTATACCAAATCATCAGCCTCAATCACCATATTATCCTCCAAAATGAGATTAAAATATGAAAGAGCTTCATATACATATAAATATTTAAAGGGTGACATACCATTAGACATGTGGTAGGAAGTATTGTAGCAATATTTTTCCATGTACATCCATCTATTCACCCTATTTTCTATCACTAAACATAGTTCTTTAGGTACCCTTCCACCTGCTTATTGATAATCTACATTTTTTCATTAGTTTTGGGTGGTAATTAGTGTTTGGAATCAATTATGTACCGATCAATTTGAAATCTCTTGCCAAAAATATCTCATAAAATGGTTGTCCCTATTACTTATGATAGTTTTGGGCAATCCATGTAACTTGAATACCTCTTTGAAAAATATTTATACTATATAAGGGGAATTGTACTTGGATGGAAGTATTAAAAAATGACCATGTTTTGTCAACCTATCCACCATTATAAAAATTCCAAATTTATTTTCTGACATAGGCAACCCAGTGATGAAATACATGGTTAGGCTCTCCCATTTTTGGTGGGGAATAAGGAGAGGTTACAAGAGACCAAATATAAATGTATTCATTCCCTTATTATTTTTACACACCACACACTCTTGAAAATGTGATAAAATATCTCCATTTAAGCCCTTCCATGCAAATCTTTCTCTCACCCACTTGTAGGTCTTGAAGAAACCTTGATAACCAGCTATAGAATCATAATGAGTATCCCTTATAATTTTGAATTGGGGAAAGGGATTAAAATATTTTTTTTTAATAAAAAATTAGATCCTCATGCACTTTATGTTTTTGATTTGCCACCTTATTTTATGCAATAAAAAATGCATCATGTCCATAAATCAATCCTAGATTAGATGGGATAGAGTACACCTACACTTCCAATTGAGGCATACAATTATTAAGTAGGAGCATGACCAATGTGAGGATCTGATAAACCTGAATAGGAGATCACTTGTCATAACACACTATGCAAGATAGGGTTATAAAACCTATAGTCTAACATAATCGCATAACAAACCTAAAAGATTCTTATGATTTATTATTTCACTAATCTAATAATAAGAAAAGTAAATATAATCTAGTACACACCAAATCTTGTGGCACAAAGTGAGGGGTTAGTAAAGAAAAATAATCAAAACATGTATAGGAAACTTCAAATAAAGTATGTATGAGTAACACCCTAATACATAGAATATGAAGAGTAATATTATTTGAGCCAACACTTATGCTACTTCTATCTACTAAAAGAGAGGAGAACAAAGTTAGAATATACTTACCTAAATGTGAACCCGTCAAGACTCAATCTCTCCCTTGGCTAAAAGGAGTTTTCAAGAGGTTGTTTTGGTTCATAAGGATCACTTTGTTAGGCCAAAACATCCAAGACCTATCCACAAGACTATATTCTCTAAAATAAGAAACCTAAGCTAAGTCTCTTTAAGTAGAATTTTGGAAGAGTAGATTGTGAAGAAGTGCAAGTGAATAATAAATCTTGACTGGATATTCTAATAATGACTGAAATGACCTTATATGTATAGGCATAACTTACCCTAAAATAATTTAGGAACATTAGTTGTTCTAGGTTGACCTGGTCAACATTTCAAGTTTTTGGGCTAACTAATTAGGTTTGTGTTAGGTCAGTTGGAAGGCTAATAAACAAAAAGAGAAAAAAGGTCTACAAACTGTATTAGGTCGACCAAGTCGACCTATTATGTTGAATATGTTAAAAGGGTGGCAATTAAGGAAATAAAGGATAGAAAGAGGAAAAATATTAGAAGACTATGCAAAAGAGGAGAAACATCTTAGAAAAAGGTTTTAAGAACTAGTTGGATTGGTAATAATGAGGTAGAAAGGGACAAAAATCCTATGAAGCACCAAAGGTCTGCCCATCCCTTTCCTAGTGCACCCCTTAGGGCATGTACTCAGAGAGATTGAGTCTCAATGGGTTCCTAAAATATGTAAAGAATTAGTAATCCATAAAAGTGTTAAAATATTATGTGTATACATATGCCCCACTTAAAGCTCATAATCTGTTACTAAGGTGTAATAGGGGATGGTGCTTCAAGAAAGAACATAAGGACTAATAATGCTGATGCTAAAAAAAAGTTATAATATTTTAAAAGCATAAAATAACTAAAATTAAATGACTGAAAGGGAAACTAATCTAAAAATTAAGTAACTAAAAACTAAATGTAATGCATACCTTGACTTACCTTTTATCATGAGATTGTTTTCTATTGTGTTATTAGTTTTGATTGTGTAGGGCACAAAGATTGCTTTTGACAAACCCATGAATGCAAAATTAAGGAATTGTTGGGAGGGGGAGGTGGAAGATAAATCCAAGAACAAACACACCTGTTCTAATTCCACCTCCTAGGATCTTGCTCCTCAGAAAGAGCACAGTATGATTACCAAATATAAGCAATTGAATATGCGGAAATAACCAGAAACACAAGTAACTAGAATTCACCAATAGCACAGAATATGAGAGACAATACACTATCTTGTATTAACACTAACAGAAAAGAATACAACAAAGAGCCGCCACACTCTTTCACCTTACAGAGATTCGCCACACCTCAAGTGTACAGTAATTCTTCTCACACACACTCTCCTACACAAAAAATGGTCCCAATAACCAACTCACACATAGAATTGGTGTTCACCTCACCAACCAGTCAGTAATAACCCTGCCGGTACATTAAGCACTCTATAGCACTTCAAGCTGATCTCTCATGAACCTACAACCTGCAATTCAAAGACCAAACTTACATGTAGATCCCCAATGAGCTTGCAACAACCTGCAACTCACAGATCTTACAACTAGAAGGAACTCTTCCTTTCTATCTCATGCCTTATACAATACATGCCAATGGGTCTATAAATAGATCCCTAACTCAAACAATAACTTAGACTCTTAATTTAGACAATTGTCCTCGCAGCCCAAGACTCTAACTGGTCTCAACATGCAAACTCTTCGTTCACTTAACTAACTGTTCGTGAAACGAGCAGTTCTGGAACACACAGGCGACCGACGTCGGTCCCTGCTTGTCTGGTTCTGCCGACGTCGGTCGACTTCCTACCGTCGCCGGTGGCCTTCTACACTGGTCTCTGCCGACGTCAGTCCTGCTGCCGACGCTGGTTCCTGTAGAACTCAACAACCATCTGTTCCTCAGTTTTCAAAGGTTGAAGCTTTTAGCTCCATAACCTAACAGGAATAAAATAAAAAAATGCAATAAAATCCAAGATATCTAAGGCTATCAGGATGTGACATACTTGGAAAATTTGGCAAGCTAGGGTGACAGGTGTTATCTTATACCAAATAACCAAGTCAAATGATAAGAGTAAACCAGGTAACCAAAAAGCTAAGGATACTAAATATTGAAAAAATCAAACAAGCTATCTTAAAGTAAGAAAGGCAAACTCACCAAATTAATCCAAGGATACATTTCAAATAGGATGGAAAAATAAAATGAAAACAAATGGTAAAAAGACTAACTAAAAAGACAAAATGGTAAAACAACATTGATGAGTGAACAATAACAATCCACATCTCACTCATCAATGTAAAAATGATGCATAAAAGGGAAAACGACATTGTTGAGTGAGTAGTAACAAGCCACATCTCACTCAACAATGGAAAAAGGGTATGAAATCAGGTATCCATAACAATAAAATAACAAAATCATGATAAATGGTAAAAGGAAAGTAAAGTAAGTTTAGTAAATGTAAAATGATATAAAGAAAATGATCCAAGTTACTCAACCATGTTGTTTTGCTCTAAGGATAGATAAAACTGAAACAAAGTAGTGTTAGCATGTTTTTAAGAGATGAAGAAGAAGGAATTTAAAGAAGAGGGAAAACAGATTTGGAATCACAATTTGTTTATCAAGGGGGGAAAACGAAATGGGTGGAGGGGAGAATGAAGGAAAAACAAAGGTAGAGAGAACTATTTATCAAAATCAAGACAATCGAATTAGGTTTGTCAAAGCATGAGGAATTTTGACCTTAAGAACTATGAAGAACTTCTCTTAGTGACACAAGTATTGGGTAAACAAATGGAGTATATAGATCATGCCATGAAGGACATATGCATGAAAATTAAAATGGACCTACCTCCCCATGATATGTTCCCTTCTCTTCAGGACCCCTTACAGATCTTTCAGTTTACTATGAAGATTGGGTACTTATGTGAGAAAGTATGTAGAACCATAATTTTTTTTGAAATACCCTATTCCAATCTACTGGCCTACCATACCCCAAAGGACTTTAGATCTATGTGAAGCCAACTATAAAGTTTGAGCTTGGATTGGAGATAGGAGTTGTGCTTGTAATCATGTCTTTTGGTGTGAATTTAACTTTTGATATTTTTATGTTGCCTTTTATATATCATTTCATTTTATTTCAAATGATTTGGCTTTTAAATTTATTTTTATGCCTTTTTATATTCCTCCTCATGGATTTGGAAAACCAAACATGGGTGCTAAAGATGACTTTCATTTGAGAACTTGGGACAAGGTTTCTAAGAGGGAGAAATTCAATGAGTATGGGGTCTAAGAGTCTTGTAAATATAGGTAAATTAGAAGTGCTATCTTGACTTTGACCTTGTTTTATCCAATGAGGAGATGAGAGAAAGGGGAAATCAAGAGGAATGACACATGGAAAAATTTAAATAGCTTCAAATTTCAAAAAATGTGACAAAGGTAAAAAAGAAGGGATATAATGATAATAAATTGTGGTTCCTTATCATAAAAAAGAGGGAAATTGTGGAAAACATGCTAACATAAATTGTTTGCATATATTTCATCTAGAAAAAGAAGCCAAAGCTAAAGTTTAAGAATAAAGACCAATAACATGAAAAAAATGGTAATTTTATGAGGAGGGTTAGGTCCTATCCATGGTCTTATAAATAAATTCATAAAAGAGAAACCCATGAGGGTGATAATAATAAAAAAGTGATGGATCATTTTGACAAAGCACCTCACAAAAAAAAATGCAAAGGATGCCAAAACAACATTAGCAAGAAGCAATAAAATAAAGAGATGATTAAAAGATGGTTGTTTTGTGAGGGATGTTGGGTCCTATCCATGGTATTATAAATTAACACACAAAATAAAATGCAAGGGGTATGAAAAATAAAAGAAAATGTAGGTAGATAAAGAAGACTATGGTACATCAAGAAACCAAAAGACCAAAAGGGAGGACTAAAAAGTTTTTGAAAAGAAGGAAACTATTGTGAAGGGAGAGATCTGTTCTTAAGGTTCTTGAAAAAATTGTTAGAAAGATATAGATAAAAACATGACAAGAAGGAAATATTTAGGCAAAGTAATTTTTAAGGAATTGAGCATCGGTGGGCTCTTTGAACACATGGCCATCATTAGTTTGAAGATGATAAGTGCTTAGACCAAGAATGTCTTTAACCAAATATGGGACCCACTATTTTTGGGAATATTTGATTTCTTCATCATGAGTGTAATATAATTTAAGGACAATATCACCAACATTAAAAGTATGGACTTTAAAACAGTTGTTATGTTATCGAGCGATGGGAGCCTTGTATTGGTAGCTATGTTGTAGTGTAAAAAGATGATGATCATCAAGAATATCAAGGGCATGAAGGTGAGCTTCAAGTAATTATTCATCAAGAATAATTCCATGAAGAGATATATGTAGAGAGGGAAGCTCAAATTCTAAAGGAAGAACTGAATTAGAACCATAGAATACTGAAAATGGAGTTGCCCCAGTGGTAGTATGAATGCTAGTCTGATAGGTCCAAAGTGCAAGGTAAAGATGAATATGCTAATCTATGTAGGTTTCATGAATAGTCTTTTGGAAAATTTTGTTGAGAATTTTATTGGTGGCCTCAGCTTGACCATTACATTATGGATGGTAAGGCATGGAAAACTTATGATTGATCTTAAATTTGGTATAAAGTTATTTAACATGTTTATTTTGGAAATTACCACCATTATCTAAAATGATGGTATGGGGAATGCCAAAGCAATAATTAATTTGGTTAAGAATGAAATTGGATATGGTAGGACTAGTAACATTAATAACAGGCATGGATTCTACCCACTTAGTAAAGTATTCAGTAGTAGTGATGATAAAGATGTGCCTATCTTGAGAATGAGGAAGTTTACCAACAAGATCAAATCCCCATGTGGAAAATAGATAAGGAGATTCAATAGTTTGAAGCTCAGCATGAGGTGAATGGATAAGATCATTATGAATTTAACAAGGATTTCACTTCTTAGCATTTTCAATTGCATCCTTTTCAAGAGTAGGCCAAAAAGTAACCCATACATAGGCATTTGCATGTTGTAGCATGTCCACTACAAATGCCCCCATGCGCTTGCTTGAGAAGAGGAAGAACCTCATAATCCATAACACAATGAAGTAAGGTACCTTCAACATTATGATAGTAAAGGATGTTATGTTGAAATACATACTTGAAAGCTTGTTTATGAATGTGTGTCTTTTTACAAGAATCTATATTAAGAGGATAAGTTTGATGTTCTAAATATTGAATGATATCATGATACCAAGGGCTTTGTCTAATAATCATAGCCTTGATGTGATAGATAAGTGAATTGGGTGGTTAGATAGATGATGGACATTTTTTGATATGAATAATAAAGGAAGGATAAAAAATAACTTTATGAGGATGAAAGAGAGAAGCTAAAGAGGTAAGAGAATCAACAATAGAATTTTGGTTTCGAGGAACAGGGTTGATAATGAAAGAGATAAAGTCCTTATCAAGAGTGGTTGTAATTTGATGATAGATAATGAGGTTCTCACTTTTACATTGATAATAACCATTAAATTGAAAATAAATGAGCTATTAATATCCTAAATCATGAATATATTGGATGTCAAGATCAAGTGAAGCTCTCATGCCTAAGATAAGAGTTTCATATTCAGCCATATTGTTGGTGACATCAAAGGTAAAGCAAAAATATAAAGGAATGATCTTACTGAGATGACTAGTGAGAATGAAATCTATCCTAACACCTTGAAGGAATTTCACACCATCAAAGTGGAGGGTTCAAGTATCCTCATGCAAGTCAACATTAATTTTAGGGAGCTCCATGATAACTACCTTTGATTTAATAGTATCAGAGGGAAGGGGATATTATTCAATAATATTGGATTCAAGATCAAAAATAAATCCATGAAAGTAATCTTTAAAGGATATATCTTTATTAATACCTTCAGTGTAAAGGACATTGTCATCGAGAAGGTTATCTTGAAGTAAAGAAGTGGTTAGAATGGGAGTTATGGCAAGTTGGTTAGCTATGACTTGCTCTTTAATATTTTTTTGAGTGATGATGTGAAGATCAAATTCCATAATTAAGACCATACATTTGATAATTATATCACCAATAAGAAAGGATTTGGAGAAGAAATAACAAAAAGGGTCTGAATGGATGATGACATAAGTATTTTGGTATTGCATATAATGATGAAGCTTTTTAGCCACAAAATAGATAATGATGCAATCATGCTCAACTTTGGTATAAAATGTTTTATAATCAATGAGGCCTTGGTTAATGTAGTAAATAACATACTCTCTTCTTGTATCATCTTATTGGGAAAACATTTCCCTAATTGAAATAGGGATGGAAGAAGTATAGAGAATCAAAGGTTTATCATTGGAAGGTGGATGAAGTAATGACTCTTTCATATGATCGAAGGATTTTTGAAATGGATCCATCCATTCTAAAGCTATACCTTTCTTGAAAAATGAATTAATGGAGTAAATGTGATAAGCCATTTTAGGGATAAATCATCTAATTTCCTCAATTTTTCCTAAATAAGTACAAATATTTGGAATGGATCGATGAATGGTCATGTTAAAAATAACACTAATTTTGGTTGGGTCAATATCGATTTCATAAAGAGAGACAAAGAATCCTAATAATTTTCTAGATGTGACTCCAAAAACAAATTTGAAAGGATTAAGTCTAAATTTTTATTTAAGGAGACAGTTAATGATGATAGTAAGATTGGAAAGATGGTTCTTACGATGTTTGGATTTGGAAATTAGATCATCAATATAATTTTCAACAATTTTGTGGATGAGATCATGAAAGATGTGAGTCATAGAATGTTGGTAAGTGGATCCAACATTCTTGAGACTAAAGGGAATTTGACATAACAATAGCTGCCCCATTCCATGGTTAAAGTAGTCTTATGTTAGTCCTCAAGAGTGATATGAATCTAATTGTATCCTGAGAATCCATCCATAAGAGAACATTTTTTAACCAACTGTATAATTGATGATGGCATATATTAAAGGTAAGGGAATTTTATCCTTGGAAAAACAAGATTAAGGTTGTGTAAATCAATGCAAATGCGGATAACCATGGTGACCTTCTTCCAAATGGGAATAATGTTAGAAACCTATTCAGAATAATCTACTAGTTTAATGAACTTAGCATCTAGTAGTTTAATGATTTCCTTATGACATAAATTAGTAACTTCAGGTGGGAATTTATAGTGATTTTGATGCACTAGCTTATCATCAAGATAAGTGATGATGTTATGAACTAGAATACTAGAGTTAATGTTAGGCATGTCTTGGTAGGACCAAGTAAATGCCTTGAATATTTATCAAAGAATAGGCTAAAGTTGTCATGTTTAGATGGTGAGAGTTCTCAAGAAATTAAAATTGGTCAAGGAAAAAATGGGGTACCATATTCAATATGATTTATTTCCTTGATAAGCATGACATTTTCATCTTGAAAATGGTAAGGTGTATTAGGTAAGGCTAAAATTGGATTTGTTTTAGGATCAATGCTAGTAGTAAAGTTGTTGGAGCAAGGAGTTTTATTCTTGAAATTTCCAAGTTTATGATGTTGCCAAGGAAGTTGAGGTTCCCAGGTATGAAGTAACTCAAGGATAGCTTTTCCAATAGGCAAGGTAGGAAGAGGACCACAATATTCAACATATACTTCAAGATCTATAATTTTATTTCCATGGTGATTATATGTAGAATGAATCTAATGGACATTGGTTGCTTTGGAATCTAGTGTAATTTTGGAAGTAGATGAAGAGGATGGATTTGAAGAGATAGGAGTGTTGATAGATTCAATTTTTGGAGAAGAATTTGAAGAAATGATAGGATCCATAGGAGGTAGAGAATATTTAGGAGCATCTACAGGTTCAAAAGGTATGAGTTGTTCTATCACCCAAGGAGTATTGATAAGAGGAGGATTGGTGGGAAGTACATGACCCTTAAGATCTAAGTCATGATGTGTAGATATGGTGTGTACATCCTAATTGAAGGCATGAATTTGGGATAAAATATTTTGATAGTGAAGGATATCCAAGTATTTATAGAGATCTTAGGCCATGATATAGTTGTCATCATATGTTAGAGAAATTGTAAATGCTTAATAATTAGGGGGAGTTTTAGAAGGTGAAATCCCAATATTGATAAATATATAAGGGGACATGGTGAGAATATCTTGGAATAATTTAACCACTCTAAAATAATTACAAGTGAAGGCATATTTAGGTAAATATGGTTCCTAAGCATTTCATGGAGGGGGGAAGTCGATAATCTCATCTATGATAATAGTATGATATCAAGGTAAGAGAGAAGGAAGAAACCAATCCATAATATATGGGGGTAGCTTATTATTATTTCAAGTGTGATGCAACTCATTAGGCTCATCATCAATGGAATCCATAATATTAACTTGAAGATTAGGATTCATGGTGATGAATTTAGGTAAAAGAGCACTATTGATTTTAGAAATTGTAAGAATTTGATATTGAGGCTTATGATTGGGAAGCTAGATTCTCCATGGGTTGGGACCAGCTTCATGTTTGTAATGTTGTCCATTATGTAGGAATTTAATACACTGACTACTAGAAGAGGTAATGTCCCTCATCCGATGAGTCCATGGATAACCAAAAAGAGTGCTATAAGGTAAATGAAGATCAAGGACCATAATCTTGGTTCTAATAGTCTTAGGTTTGATGGTCAATAGAATCCAAATGAAACCAAGTGGATTTTGATTAGTCTTGTCAAAGCCACAGAAGTAAGATGGGTTTGTTTAAGATGATATTTGTTATAACCAAGTTATTGAATGAGCCATAAAGATGTGACATTAATACCAAAACTTTTGTCAACTAGAAATTTTTAGATAAGGGTCGTATTAATGGCTACTTTGATAAAGAGAGGTGGATCATCAGTGTGAAAAATAATTTCATCATTGATCATGTCCTCTTTAATAAATTTAATGGAAGGCTTGGAATAAGGACACATAGTCTCAATGGTATTGAGATTATTTGGTTGAAAATCGATAGAAGGTGGTTCTTTATCAATGGAAGATGGATCTTCAATTTCTTGAAGTTGTTTCATAAGGAATTTATGATGATAAGGTGAAGTATGAACCAACTCCATAAGAGGAATCTTACAAGGCATATAATTGAGTTCTTCAAGAAAATTCCAATGTGATTTAGAAGAACTAACACATGGTTTAGAAGGTAAATTGGATTTAGGAGGTATAGATGTGATGGGAGTATCTGAAGGAGGAAGTTGTTCCTCAGGTACTTTTGAATCATCCTAAGTGGTAGTGGTATATTGAAACAATTATTATTATAAAGATGGTTTCTTAGGCTTGGCAACATGATCTTTGTGGGCTGGTTTATGACCATAATTAACCTTAGTAGCATTAATATATTGAGATTTGTTATAATGTAGGTCATAATCAACATTGATGGCAAAAACATCCTTGACATTTGATTGATTATTATTTGAAGAAGATTTTGTATTATTAGAAGTAGAAGCTTTAAAGTTTTGTTTTTTTAGATGCAACAACATACTCTTGATGATGATGTTTGATCATAGCCTCATGGTTGAATGAGTCACTAAACATATAAGAAATGTCATACTTAGTGAGACCTATACAAGATTCATTAGAATGCCCAATGTTGGCATGGAACCAACATAATATATTGGGATCATACGACTTAAGAGGAGCATTGGGACAAATGAAAGGCTAAAAGGGTAGTAAAAATTATTGCATTTGTTGAAATGAAAGAGGTGTATGAGAAGGTAAAATAACATCAGATTTGGTAACTCCACGTTTGGTTTGGGAAGTATTATTAGTGATAGCATTAGATGTTTGAAAATATCATTTAAGAAGTTTATGATTGGGTTCAAATTGATTCATAAGAAAGTCTTGATGCTTAGCTTCATCAAGAGCTTCATTAAGAGTTTGAGGAGCAAAGGTTTGAACCTTATATTGAAGAGTAGAAGTCCAATTGGTAATAAAGAGTTTGAATAAATTATCATTAGTCATATTATGATCAGATTTATGAGCTAAAGATTTCCATCTTTTAATAAAGTCATGAGTTGATTCATTAGGAGATTGTTTAGCATTTATGAAGTGACTAAGACCATTTTTAAGAAGGTCATTACGTTGAAACTCTTTAACCAAAGGACTAACCAAATCTTAAAGTTTCCAAATAGAATGTTGAGGGAGTTGATTATACCATTCTAATACATCACTGGTGAAAGTTTTGACTAGTATCCTAGTTGTGGTAAATGTATTAGTTTAGATCCACACTTTTTAAAGGTTGTTAAAGGATTTGAGGAATGAAGTAGGGTTTTTAGTCCCATCACAATTGATAGTTCGAGTTATGTTACCAATATAAATGGATAAAATGAAGGGAGATAAAGGCTCATTTTGAATGGTTTTAATCATCTTGTTATTCATTATGAGTTGAGAAATAACATTACCTGAGGCATCCCTAAGAGGTAGAGGAATGCAATTAGGATTAGCTTGAGGATGAATAACTTGAGGTTGATTAGCCACATTGATTAAATGTTATTGAAGTTTCATCATTTGGTTGGTATTAGAGTTTTGCATGATGTTCATTTGTTGAATGACTTGAGCTAAGATTTGGGTTATATCAGGAGGTGAGTTAGTGTTGGTTGGAGCACTCCTAAAATTAGTGTTAGGGGGAGGATTATTAGGAGGGTTATTAGTGAGATTGTTAAAGAGATTTGTATTAATCACTCCTACATTGGTTTGGATATTTTAGGAAGTATCATGATAAGTATGGAAAGGATTAGATCCATAAAATTCATCTTGAGGTGTTATTTTCACCATGTTACGGTTCATAGATGAAGGAGAAGAGGTGCCCCAAGAGTGATGGTTCTCTTGGGAGTAAAAGAGAGGAAGGAATGAACATCCCATATAGTATCTAAATGGATTTAGGTTATCCAAAAAGATTTTGATAGGAGACCTCATTTTAACTAAACATAGATGAACATGATGCAAAACTATAGAAATGGGAAATTAGATTGAAAAATAAGAAAAGTAGGAAATAGAACTAGGTCGACTAGATCGATCTAGTGCAGGAAATAGGGCTTGAAGACTATACTAGGTTGACTAGGTCAATCTAGTGTAGTACATAAAATCCATATAAAGTATAGGGTCAACTGGGTCGACCTAGTACAATGAATAGGGAAGATGAAAATATTGATAACAAATTTGGAAATGAAATAAGATAATTTTCAGCTAATCTGAGAAAGTAAGTGTAGAAAGGAAACACACAATCAACTAAATTAATGTTGGACAATCCAATTGATGCACACAAAGTAAAATTTTACACTAATGCTAGCTAATATAATATTTTGCACACATAATTAATCAAAGATCAAGAAAAAAATTGAAATTTAATCTAGTTACTTGGTCAACCTAAAATCTTGATTAGATTATTAAGAATGACTTTTAAGTGTAAAGGGAGAATTGGATATAAATAAGGTACTAGATAACAATCTAAGGATAGTTTCAAGTAAGTTTAGGATGAAAGGGACTATAGTGAAATGATATAGGATTGGTATTAGGGCCGTCCCCATCACTCACAAATCATAGTGATAAAGTTGTCAGGTACTTAGCCAAAATATACCATTAATCATGCTTTATATTTGACCAGAGCATCAAGTCAGCTTCCCCCTTAGTGATGAAATCCAAGTAGGTTGGCCTAGGTAGTCAAATGTTTAAATGATTTTTTATTTTTATGTGGTTTTTCCATTTGTGAAAAATAATAAGACTAAATGATTAATTAAAAATCACCTAATTAGACTATGTGAACTATTCTAAGCATGCAAACAACTGAAAAGAAAGATGTGATTAACACATATGGTTAATTCTAACTTTGAAACAAGGTATAGTTAAGAAACTATATAGACAATCATATATAATAGTGTCAAAATGGTAAAACCTATACTATGGAAATAAAGTCTGAAAATGAACTAGGTCAATCAGGTTGACCTAGTTATTTTAAAACACATAGAACATAGAACTAGGTCCATAGGGTCTACCTAGTTGACTGTGCAGGGGCAGTTTTAAAGACTATAAATTATGAAAGGAAAGTATATAAATAATAAGATACAAATAAGTAGAAACTCACTTGAGTGGTTTAGAGATGAAAATAGAGAAGATTGATAATCAATAACCTTGGAAAATTTTTCCTAAAACCTACAAACTAGGTCAAGGTAGTTGACCAAGCAATACAAAAACCTTTTGAAAAAATGCTAAAATTGCACTAAGTCAACCTAGTCGACTGAAAAAGAAGTCTAAAATTTGATGAAAGATACATTGGGTCAAGCTAGTTAATCTAATTTTTTGAATAGAGTTATATAAGTTCTGAAACCTGTACTAGTTTGAGCTGGTCAAGCCAGTTACCCATTCCTACAAACCTACACATAGAGATAAATAAACTGGGTCGAGAGGGTCGATCCAAAATAGTAAAGATATGATAAAATAATGATTAATAGAAATGAAATAATTGAAATAAATAATAAAAGGCTTTGATTCGTGTTAGGTTCACCAAAATGTAATGAAGGTGAAGCCAAAGTGAGAGCAAATACTAGGAAGAAAGAGGTAAAAATGGAACTATGAAGATAATGCAACCAGCAGTGGGATAAGATTCACGTTGGTTTCACCAAAATGTATGAAATTGGAAATACATCATGTACATAAATCAATCTTGTATTAGATGGGATAGAGCACACCTACACTTTTGATTGGGGAATATAATTGTTAACCAAGATCATGACCAATGTGAGGATTTGCTAGACCCGATTAGGGGATCACTTGTCACAACACACCATAAGAGATAGGGTTCCAAAGCCTATAGTATAAAACAATCAAATAAATGACCTAAATGAGTCATATGATTTATTATTTCACTAATCTAATAACAATAAAAGTAAATCTAATCTATTGCACACTAAAGTTTATGGCACAAAGTGAGGGGTTAGTAAAGCAAAGCAATCAAAACATGTATAGGGAACTTTAAATAAAGTAAGTATGAGTAACACCCTAATACATAGAATATGAAGAGTAATATTATTTGATTGAACAATTTTTCTACTTCTATCTACTAAAATAAAGGAGAACAAAGTTAGAATATACTTACCTGAATGTGAACCCATCGAGACTCAATCTCTCCCTTGGCCAAAGGGATTCATTAAGAGGTTATTATGGTTCATAAGGATCACTTTGTTAGGCCAAAGTATCTAATACCTATCCAAAAGACTAGATTCTCCAAAATAATAAACTCAAGCTAAGTCTCCTTAAGTATAATGGTAGAAGAACAGATTGTGAAGAAGTATGAGTGAATAATAACTCTTGATTTATATTATAATAATAACCAAAATGACCTTGTATTTATAGGTGAAACTTACCCTAAAATCATTTAGGAATGTCAGTTATGCTAGGTCAACCCAATCAACCTAGCACATTTTTAGGCTAACTCATTAGGTCTATGTTAGGTTGGCTAGGAGGCTAACAAATAAAAAGAGAGAAAAGGTCCACAAATTGTACTAGGTTGACCAGGTCAACCTAGTATGTTGAATAGGTCAAAAGGGTGAAAAGTAAGGAAATGAAGGATAAAAAGAGGAAAAAGACTAGAAGACTATGCAAAGGAAGAGAAACAACTTAGGAAAAGGTTTTAGGAACTAGTTGGATTGGTAATAATGAGGCAAAAAGGGAATATAATCTTGTGAAGCACCAAATGTCTACCCACCCCTTTCCTTGTGTACCCCTTAGGGCATGCAATTAGAGAGATTAAGTCTCAATGGGTTCCTATAAGATGTAAAGCATCAATAATCGATAAAAGTGTGAAAATATTATGTGTATACACTTACCTTCCAAAATATATGTATCCCACTCGTCTCTTACATACTCAGATATAATTACAGCCTTATTATCTATTTTTAACTCACTCAAGGAGCACAAATAAGGCCTTATTTACAAGGCATCAACCACCTTATTATTTTTACCTTTCATATATTCAATATCAAAATCATAGGATTATAATTTATTCACCCATTTTTTTTGCCTATCATTCAAATTAGATTATGTGAGGAAGTATTTGAGGCTATTATGATCTATTTTGAACTTGATTCTTCCACATATCAAGTATTGACAAAATTTGCCCAAAGCATGCATAATAGCCAACATTTCCTTGTCATAAACTAAAAATCTATGTTCTCCTTCTTTGAGTTTTCTACTCTCAAAAGTAATGGGATGCCATTTTTGAATTAGGATAACCCCTATCCCTTATCCTAAAGCATCACATTCCAATGTGAAAGGTTTTGAAATTTTTTTAAGAACAAGCATGGGACAAGAACTCATCACCTCCTCAAGTCTCACAAAAGTTTCCAAAGTAGTTTGGGACCACACAAAGGCACCATTCCCTATCAAGTTTGTAATGGTGCAATAATTTGGGAAAAAACCTTCACAAATATATTATAATAGCTACACAATCCAAGAAACCCTCTGAATTAAGTCACAGTAGTGGGAGGTGGCCAATCAAGTATGGATTTAATCTTTTGTTGGTCCATTTGGACTCCTTGTGCATTAATTGGATGCTCCAAATACATAATTTTAGAAGTATCAAAATCACATTTAGATTTCTTTACAAAGAGGGTTTGTTGTTATAACATTCCCAAAATAATGTACAAATGGCACAAATTCTCCTCCCAAGTTTTTTTATAAAGCAATATGTCATCACAGAACATTAGGACAAACTTCCTAAAATGTTGCTTAAAAATGTGATTCATACAAGATTAAAATGTAGCATGAGCATTAGTGAGTCCAAAGGGCATGAAAAAAAACTCATGATGCCCATAGTGATAATAAAAATACATTTTTTATACATATTCCTTCCCCATATGAGTTTGGTGATAACCGATCTTCATGTCTATTTTGGAGAAGTAAACTGATCCATGAAGTTCATCAATGAGTTCATCAATCCTAGGTATTGGATACCTATTTTTTATGTTCTTTTTGTTCAATTTTTTTAATCAATACACATCCTCATATTCCCATCCTTCTCTTTCAAATCACCATTGAATAATCAAAAGGGTATATAACTAGGTCTTATGTGCCCCATTTCAAGTAGATCTTGGATGGCTTTCTCAATTTTTTTAGTTTGCTGATTTTGAATCCAACTAGTTATTTGTCATAAGAGGCCCAAAATTTGCTAAATTTTGATGCTCCAACTCCCCATTCAATTACCTATCCATGCCAATCTGAAAATTTGTTTTGGTTTCTTGGTAACCACTAATTTTTATGACCATCGTACTCATGAAGTGGATTCCCTTTGTATAATTGAAAACTAGGCTCAATTGGTTATTTTAATGGCTACCCTTTATAAAATTAGAAGTACCTATTTGGTGCCATTGTTATTTTTAATTTTGGTGGATCTACCTTATTACCAAACTCCTTAATGATCTTCTCACAAAGCTCCTCATATGTACCAATGATGTCATGCCCTTATGCTTTCCATCCATGATGCCACCATTCATGGGTAGCGCCATCCAAATGTTGGATGATGAAAGTTAGAGCCTCCTTTATACCTATAGGACTAAATTAAAGGTATATATTTACCTTTTCCACCCAATATCTTAATAAAATACCTATATGCCCATCAAAATTTGGGAGAACTATTTTCCCCTAGATCATCGTGCATGCTTACATGCCCATGGTTCCCTTTTTTCCTTTCTCTAACTATTTTCACAAAAGATTTAGTATTTATTGTGCCTTATTATAACTCAATTATATTATAAAATCCTCTATTAGGGGGTATCCCATGTGGTATGTCACCAAACACTCCCTTGTGTCTATCTAAGATGGCTTGGACATCCTTGTGATGCAATTTCTGATCTAAATCAGACCTTGTATCATGAATAAATAACTTAGTTACCCATGAAATTTACCCTTTATTTAAATTTATCTCCATCCTTTTGGAGATCACCATCGTGAGTGTCACATTTCTTAAGTTATGAAGGGTAATTTCCTTGCTAAATACCATGAATTTTAGTTGTAAGTCTTGTAAATTATGAATGTACTCACCAATGGATTGAAACCATAGGGATAAAAGAACAAATTCAAACTCCCCAAGGTCTATCACATGGAATTTAACTTCAAAATCATATTCACCCATGGTGAGCTTCAATCCCAAGGTGCTATAAATACATGGAATGGAAGAGCCATACCCAAAAGTTACCTTAAATCCACCATTTTCCTCAGTGGGAAGCCTATATCTTGCAACCACTTTAGCATCTATGAATTTATGATTGGATCCATTATCCATTAGCATGGTCACCCTTTTTCCTCTATGAGTCCCTTTTACATGGAATGCATTGAATCTTAAAGTACCAGATAGTGTGGCAATTATCTCTTTCTTTAGCACGTGTTAGCTATCCTCTTTTTGTGTGTGCAAATGTTCTTCAAATTTTGGTTTGCCTACCTCCATATTTTACTTTTATATCTCAATTTTTTTTGATTATCCTCCCCTTTATGGCTACCCCTCAATTTAAATTTTGCAAGCCTCAAAACTTTTTAAATTTTTTGAGTTTGCTGATTTTGAATCCAACTGGTTGTTAGTCATAAGGGGCCCAAAAATTATTGAATTTTTATGATCAAAGTCCCCATTGAATGAAATACCCATGATAACTTGAATTTTTTTTTGGCTGCTTGATAACCACTAATTGTTTATGAACAACGTACTCGTGAAGTGGTTGCCCTTTGTATAATTAAAAACTACGCCTAATTAGTTATTTCAATGGTTACCTTTTATACAACTGGAAGTACCTATCTAGTGCCATTATTATTTTTGATTTTAATGGCTCTATCTTCTTACTAAAATACTTAATGATCCTCTCAAAAATCTCCTCATATGTCCCAATTATGTCATGCTCTTGTGCTTTCCATCTATGATGCCACCATTCATGGGCAACCCCATAAAAATGTTGGATGATGAAAGTTAGAGCCTCCTTTCTACCCATATGCCTCAAGTCAAGGTATTCATTTAGCTTTTCCACCCAAGATCTTATGGAAATACTTGGATCCCCATCAAAATTTGGGAAAACTATTTTACCCAAATTATCATGCATGGCTATGTGCCCATGGTGCCCTTTTCCTTATTTCAATGCTATCCATTCTCGAAAGCTCCTTCCCCATTCAAACTAGGGTGTATGTGTTAAATATCATCATAATATTCCATTATATCCCAATGAATTGAAGGCTAGTCCTCCTATTTAGGGGACTAATTCTCATCCTTTCCCTTCATTATTTGAGGGAATGTAGCCATGGTCCCCATCAAATTATCATGGGTCTAAATAAGACTCTCAACTCTATCCTTGTCCATGTCACTATTTTACATGTCTTTAAATTCCATAGATGGCCAAGATATCGCTCTAATACCAACATAATATCCTCAAATTAGGACAAATGACCAAAATAAAGGTTTTCCATAAATCTTAACAATTTATTTTGGGATTATAATATTTAAAATCAATAAACCCTAGCTAGGAAGAATAATCCAAATTGCAATCAAACACACTCCAATGCAACCCCAAAAATTGTTGAATATGAAGTTGAAATAAATACCTATTTTGGCAAGGTATAAATGGTGATATGGTTGAATATTACCCTTGCAATAATTCTAATTTTTTATTTCCGGTATAGTTATATTTCTTTATTCAATTATGTTGTACAACCTTTGTAAATACTCATAATTTTTTATGAAAATTTGTAGAAATAATTTAGAATAAAATACCCCCAATTGAGCCCCTCTAAAGGCCTTCAAAATTTTCCAATGTAAGTCACCAATATTGGGAAAATAATATAATAAAATTTTGAATATTTTAGGGCATGGAATGACCCTCAAACTTACAAATTATCCCACAAACAAATCACCAGAGCTAGAATAAATTAATAAAAATACCTCTAAACTCTAGAAAAGGGTTTCAAATTAGAACAACCCTATAATGAGGGGTCTTCATCCCTCCAACCAATTCTACACCCTAGGGATGGATCCTAAAACTAGTAAACAACCCCCACAAATAAGTCACTCACCTCCTTAACTTGCAAAAACACAATCATCAAGCTTGTAAGGTGTTTGCTAATCTTCAAAATAAGGTGGTTTTATAAAACACCTTTGTAATACTAATTACATGCAACCATGTAAATCTCAAGCACAATTACATCTCTTGAATAGAGTTTCCCTCAATTAATGAATGGGAGTTTTCATCCCCAAACCCTTGGTGCACTCAAATATTTTTGTCCTCAAGTCACTGTGAACACACTCGACATACTTGATCATCAATTCAATATCATAAAATGCATAACTATTTCAAATGAACATCTCTTTTCCTTTTATACCTAGCCTCCAAGTGTATCACCCAAAATTATGAGGGATAATCTCATTTTTTTAAATTACAAAAGTCTCATTATAAAATTCACTTTAGGCCTTAAGTGCCCATGACCCTCAAAAAGGCCCCAACTAGAAATTAGATCATAAAGTGATTTTATATTAAATGATCTTGAAGCTTACAATTTTTTCCCTTTTTGTCTCTAATTTCCTTAGCCCTTGGGAACAAAGAGGCTAAGGGTCTTGTCCAAAGACTAGTTAGAAAAGAGGGACATTACACTATCAAATTTGTAGCATATGAAATCCCCAATGTAGTTTCATTACTTTGGAATCACCATAAATATGATTCTTAGATTTACTTGTGAAGTCATCAAAAGGCCACTTCTATGCTACAACCATATCATTTTGAGTTTGGTATACTATGTTCATGTTGAGCCTATTGGGAGGATCAAATATTTATAAGTAAAGGATGTTGACCTATGTTTACAAGGATATTTTTAGGTGATTAGCATAAATACTGATGAAACTTACTATCCATCTCTAGTTGGGAAGAAGAAGGCCTATGCATGTCACATGAGCATTAATAAATGGAGAACCAATTCAATGTTCATCAATTTGATGTTAATCTTATCATACCTCTAAACAAGTCTAAGATAAATCCATATATGATACCAAAATAGCCTTCTTATCCATATGATCATAAGGTATAAATTTGGATTAAAGTTAATATTGATCCTAAGATATAAGTACTATGATATACAACCTTTATTTTTATATCATAGCCTATGCAATAAGCTCCAATATTCTATAGAAACAATCTAGCATAGGGTCAAATAGTTTAGATATATCAATCACTCCCATAGTTTTGAAAGATAGGGTAAAAATTACCTTTTATGAAATCACCTACATGGTCAAAAATTGAAAATATATATCAATTGGGTACAATAAGTTATGATTATATTCAACCACTAGGTGAAGGTGTTTCAAATTATTATATTATTGGAGTTTTGAATATTTATATGTTAAATTAGATGTGAGGTGGTCATGAATTTAAACCCATGCAAATGGTATTGTCAACTAATAGGTAGATTCTTCAATACTTTAGTACAAAGTATTTAACAAAGTTCTTTCACACACTATAGGAATATGTTCCTATCATGGAGACAAAAGTAAATTCACTTAGTTATGAACTATATGGAGTCACATCTAGTTGGATGGTTGTCCAAATAACTAATTATATTAGATAGGAAGAGGAGTGTATTATTCTACATGTGAAATTCCATATTACACCCCTTTTTAAGAAAAAAAGGCCCCATTTTTAGGTGGGACAATACCCCAAGATGCATGCTCATTGTTGTGTCGAAATGTGTAAATCACAAATTATATAACCCAAGTATTAAGTTCACATTTCTAAGTGAATATATCCCATCTACCAAAGGTTTGGTATTTACATTAGGAACACAAATGGGAGACTAAGACATGGCCTCAAATTAAATAGAATTTCATTTGGAATTTTTTCTTTGAGTATGAAATCACTTTGGTTCACAAATACCTACATAAATTTAAAATATTTTTGTGTCATGGGAGAGTAAAGGATATGCCTCCTATGACTAATAATAAATATCAAGTTGATACAGACACAAACATCCATGAAACTATAGAGAAGTATTGATATGATTAGAAGCCAAAAGGGTTAATTCTAAATTATTTCAATAGGATTTGGAAAAATTCATGTATCTATATGCATATGAAAATCAAAGGAGACATGGATTTTAAAGGATTGTTTTTACCTAAAAAGAGTGTAAATATTCCAGAGAAGAAGCTAACATATAAGGTCAAAGAGAACAATTGCACAACCTTAATATCATATAAAAACTAGGCCAGATGGAAGTATTGGACTCCATAAAGGTTAAAAGAAGTCAAATATATCAAGAAATAGTGTGAAAAAGTATAGACAAAATTAGTACAAAGACAATAACCAAGAAGGATACTATTGGGAATCACTAGACAAAACATGTTTAAGAGGTTGTTCAATTGTTGTGAGATTATGAGTATGTTTTACCCACAAATTTTATCAAATTCAAGGGTGTATATCCTTCATTGTGGGAGATGCATATTAAACTCAAAGAGTGCACATGCACAATTAATAAGTGACTAATAGGCTAAATCCCAACATGAAGATGAAGATGAAATAGGAAATTAATGTATGGAAAAATATAACAATTCTAGAAATGATCAAATTACATCTATTTCTAAGATTATAAAATGATTATTTCTATGGTTTGATGAAATTTTCTCTTGGGTTTTGAATTTATGTCCTTCATCTATTCATATCTTATTAAAAATCAAGATCAAGTGGTAGACCCATCAATGAATAACAAGAGGGGATTTATCCCCCAAGAAGCCCTCATTCAGGAAAATGCTAGTTGGTACAAGTAAAATGGCATCAAAAAAGTAAATCAATGAAATAATGGTCACAACATGAAATAAAAAAGATTCAAAAGAAGAATCCAAGTTTATAAGTTCATGCATGCAAGCCTCTGAGGATGATCTAGTATCCATGCTTGATCTAAGACAAATAAAAAAATAATATAGAAAGTTTGCATGGAAAGAGCTTGATATGAAAATACTTAGGAGTGAAACTTTCTTTGGAAGAATTGTATGTATAGACAATAAAAGTTTGGAAAATTAATGGAGACTTCAAACCTAAGAACTTGTGCAAGAGATTAATTCGTATGGATATTTTCAAATGATTTGGATTATGATAGAGTGTTTGGAGGAGGTCAATATTTTTACATAAATGTAGGTCTTTTCATGAAACATTGGCACACTGCATTCAAGCCAACAGAGGATCTTCCAATAATATAACCAATATAGATATGTATGTATGTGTTACCATAATAATTTTGTTCAATGTATGTCTTTGAAACTATAGCTAATATTTTAAATAAATCTATGGAAACTTCAAATCCATATCATGGAAAAGGCCTCTCTAGTTATTCCATAATTTGGGTTGAATTATATTTAACTAACCCTCTACCTAAAATCATAATTATAAGAGGAAAATAAATTGAATGGACCCAATATTTTGACTATGAAAGCATCCCCTTTAGATGCAGACACTACCATGAATATAGGCACCTCATCAAGGATTTTCCCATGGTATAAGTAGGAGATCAATAAAACACGTCATAAATGGTTAAAAAAATATGTTGATGGTTTCAAGAAATGAAAAAATAATTTATAAATCAAAAAAGATAAATAATACAACCTAAGGAAGACCTGGAAAAATCTAGGAAGGAATTGAACTAGCCAAAACTATTTCAAGGGAACTAAAAACTATTTTAGAAACATAATATCAAATAGAAAAGAATGCCATGGAAAAGAAGATGTAATGGAATATTATGGGTTAAAGGAAGACATGGAAAATATTCTTTAGTACCCTATCAAGGAAATAGGAAAACATTTGGATAAAGATGAAGGTAATGAATTCTAGTAAAAAAATAATAACATGGAGAATAATAGAAAAGGAAAATAATGGGCCAGTCTAGAGGAAGACAAATATTTAGATTCTAAAATGGAAGAGAATAGGATATGAATCTCTAAAACTCCCAATTAGAATCTACAAGGACATTTCATGTCCAAACCAATAGGGAGAACAAAAAAAAAGAATAAAATACATGAGATAACTATGGAATATGTAGTAGTAGGTCACCAAAAATACGTAAATACTCTCTTGGTGAGCACCAAGAAAAACAAACATGCTCACTAAAGATTGTCTCTTAGAATATAAGGGGCCTTAATGCACCAAATGAAAAAATATTAGTGAATAATCTTATAACTTTAGTAGCCCAAATTTCTTCATTATTTAAGAAATGAATATTAAGCTTCTCTTAACTTAGATTAAGGGTCTCTCTAGTAGTTTAAAAATGGGGTTGTTTGGAAGAAATGTAGTAGGATTAGTAGGACGATTAATTATTGTTTAGAATACACTCATATTCAAACTAGAAAATATCATAATAGAGAGTCAATACCTCTCATGAAAAAGGATTAGCCTCAATTCCATTCTTAGCTTTAATCTGGTCAATATTTATGCCTGGTCAATAACTCTACATGGATTTTTGGAGAGTAATTTAATACCATGTTAGATTATTTATAAAATAAAAGAGGAAGAATATAGAATCTTAGTAACATTAAATTTAATATACTCATAGATGAGATACATATCTTGGACAATAAACCCTCTAAAGGGTGGTTTTATTATAGTAATATGAGAAAAAGTAAGGAACTTATTATGGAAAGGTTAGATAGATTCCTTGCTTCAAAGAAATAGTTGACCAAAAATTACCTTCTATACTCAGAAGCCCTAAATTTTACTATATAATATCATTGGACTATAGATTTATGGATAAATGATGATACCTAACCCAAGAAATCCCCTTTAAAAATTGAAAAAATGTGGATAGAACATCTATAGTTTGAGGAAATGGGTATCAAGCACTGGACTATTCCTAATGTAAGGTATGATATGAAAATGTTTCAATTCTCTCAAAATTTTAAAAGTATTAGATTAGTATTAAAATTTTGGAATAAGAAAATTTTAATAATATATTCTAGGAGAAAATTAATCTAGAAACTAGAAGTGCAAGTATCCAAAATCTAAACATGGAAGAAATAAATAATGAAAACCTCCTTAAAGAAAAAGAATAATTTACCTCTAAACTGGAAGAGATCCTTATTAAGGAAGAAATATATTGGAAGTAGAAATCAAGGATCAGATGGTGCAAAGAGGGATATAGGAATACTAAATTCTTCCACCAATCCTAAAAAATAAGGAGGCAATGGAACTTTATAAGAAAACTAGACACAAGAAAAGGTTAGATAGTGGAGGACCCATAGGAAATCAAATAAGTTTTGGTATACTTTTCGAAATAAATCCTCAATGAAGATCATAGTTCAAAAAAATAATAACATGAAACTTTTATGTTAACCAAAATTATCCACCATGAGTGAGTGCAATTTAAAACTTTGTTGACAATCTTTCTTTAACTTTGTTGATGACCTTTTGATAGGTTTTATATTAGCTTATAGGTTATGCCCTATCATAGGAAGGTTTATTGTCAAGTTTTTGTTCATCTTGAGGTCTTTTTCATGGTCTAGAAGAGTGAATCAAAACCCATAATCTTATCATCAATCCCCTTCTTGAAGGTCTTGTTTAGATGTTTGGAGAAATTAATGTATCTTAGAAAAGTTTAAGGTTAATTTTTAAAGGTTAAGATATGTTGATCCATGGTGAATTATTGGTGTATTGACCTCCAAGGTGACATAATGTCTTATGGTGGATGAGATATTCTAGAGACAAAATATGGTAAAATGGAAACATTGTTATTTCATGTTTATCAAAGTTTAAGGCAGTTTTGGAGAAATTAAGGTAATGGTTGCCTTTGAAAATTAAATTTATTTTCAAGTTATTATAAGGTATTTTATTCCTTACACATGTTCATCTTGGTCATTTTCAATGTGCAATGACAGGTGTGACCTTTTATAGGTTAAGAAAGTGAAATATAACATAGAAATATACTTTCCAAGGGAATATAAAGAAACTTTTCAACATGGAGATGGTCAATTCAGGTCATAAATGGATTGTTTTAGGTCAATATAATGTTTAAAGGATTAAATCATGCTTGTGGTAGCATTATCAGGTCCAAAGATGACAAAAAATGTTTCATATCTTCCATCGAGCTCCTTGCAAATTAGTGAAGGCCATTTTCAAGTGTTTATTTCATGAAGAGGAAAGAGATTTGGATCTAATGATATTGGGGGTGGATATATGTCCTTATTAATTTTAAATTTTATGTATTATTTCTTAGTTTTAATGGTTATGCTTTATGAACAATCATTAACAAAATAAGCAACCTAAAACCCTCCTAAAACCCTATAGGTAAGGTTTTTATTATCTCAGTGATTTTTTAGGTTTATGAATGTAAACATATGGTTGTTTTATATCCTCAAGGGTCTGAATATTCCTCTCACATCATCTTCCACCTTTATTTTTCAAATGTGATTAGCCAATATAGCAAAAAGTGTTATGTTTTATTGTTATTGAAGGTGGCAGGTAGGGTTTTTGAAGCTATGAAGTCCTTGAAAATGGAAGTTGTTTTTGGATTGAAAAAAATTTAATCACCTCCACCAAGCCTCCATTATCCTCCTAAAGTATCCTACAAGCATTAATAGGGTCAAATGTCAAGGGGATTATCAAAGTATGTGGACTATGTATAAAATTGCCTATAAATGGTCATCAAAAGGTGCATAGAAAAGGAAGTCCATGGTGTTAGAGTGAATATTTGAGACCTAAATTTATTCTGAGTCCATTTTCATTATTTAAAGAGTGATGAATCCACCATATAAGTTATTCAAGATATTAAATGGCATTTTGACCAAGGATCTTATTGTAGGAGGTTTTAGAGCTTATTGGATATAAAAGGGAGTAATGTTGATTTTGAGTTTTTTTCTTATTGGATAATTTTGAACTACATAAAAAACTTTGCCTAGATGGATTATTATTCTAGAAGTCCTAGAGTAGAGTGAGAAGTTGGGTAGAGTTCTTATTGAATGAATGATCAAATGTCTTAGAAGCAAGTCTAGAATTGCAAGAGAAAGGATTCAATAGGTTATCATGATATTCATGGCATTCAGGGGAGAATGAAGTAGGTTTGATCAAAGTCTCTTTAGTTCATTAGATCCTTTAAGGGGGGAGATGATTAGCATAATCCTATAATAACTAGACCATAATGGTAAGTCATGTAAAAATAAATGAGTCATTATAGTTGTATATTTAATAGATGTGCTTAAGAGGCCTCTCAAAACCAAAGGATCATATGGAGTTGATGATTTTCATGCCTTGAATGTTCCCTAAAAATTTGGTATCTCAATGAGTTGTCTATCTCAAGATATAAGCCTTCAAAGTTGAACTAGCAGAGTGGGATGTGCACAGGGATGTTAAGTTAAAACCATGAAAAGTAGCCATTTGAATTTAAAATATTTTAAATGATCCTAAGAATAAACATGGAGCTAAAAAATGGCAAGATATTGGGTACTTGAATCAAGATCAATGACATGCTAATAAAAGTGTGAGTCAATAAGACCACCAAGATCAATGGAATGTATTAAATTATGCATATCAATATTAATGGTGATCAAAAGGTCAATAATCTAGAGGATCCTGAGTATAAATTCAATGGTGGCAAGTGTTGTAATCATAGTGAAAAGGTAGATCTAACAGCGTGCATTTGATCAAGTAGATATAATATATACATGTGTTTGATCATAAGAAATATCAATGGTGTGAGTGAGGTTAGGAATTCAATGAGCTCAGATTGAATGTGAGGACACCACATGGCATAAACAGTAGTGATCAGATGAAGGTTGACTATAGAATCCACAAAAAGCATATGGGGATAACAAGTGTCGTAATCTCGAAACCCAAATCGAGACCAACAACTAAAGAAGAAAATCAAAGCTAGGAGACTTCAAATGGAGATCAAATATGATATAGGTAAATCCAGAATAGGTATTTCAAAGGGGCCTCCATTAAAGCTCAGTCAAGACCTCTGGTCAAAGATTTAGAACATACAATGTCCATTTTATGATGTTATAATATTATTTCAAACTATGAGCATTATTTTTAAAGAAGATTTGTGACTATAATGAGTTATTTGATTCCATAAGGTTCAGAGGTAGAATAGGTTAATTTAAACCTAATATAGTTTAAGAACGAGGCCATCTAGCCTAACAAGATTTTCATTGATATGATGACTATAGGAAAACCAATAAATGGGATTGGTTTTCAGCTATAGTGAGACCTATGCTCAGATATTGAAGTAGGATCATATGTGTGATTATGGATAAGTGTCTCATCTTTAAACATAATTATATCATTAATAAATAGGTACCTACATCCATTCAAAATAGACATAGTCATGGATCTATTAGATCAAGAGTTACAATGATTTTATCCTTATAATGAATCCAAGTGGAAGATGGTGTAAAGTTACAAGGAGGAGATGTGGTGGTTGGAGAGTGTATTTGGATCATGTAATATATTTTTAGGGCCTTTCCCTTCATAGTAAGATCATGACTCATCATCCTTTAGAATTCCTTGTCTTCTAGTATGTTTCTTAACCAATGAGAGGGATTGAACACTATTAGAGATAAAAGGGGTTAATTTGCTAGTGGAGGATTGGTCTTGATCAATTCATAATGTGGTTGAGCATTCATTGAAAATGCGGTGTAAGTTCACTAATTGACTTATGATGATGCGTTCCCTCTCTCTTTTCTTCCTTTCTCTATATTTCACATTTTCTCCCCCATTATAAGCACTCTCTCTAATTTTAGATAGATTCTTTGATTTTGGAAAGTAGAGCAAGAGATTCTTATTTTGACAAGGTTAAACACTATCAAAATTTGTATTAAAGACCTCTTGAAGAAAAAAATACTTTCCTTCCATGTCCATTGTCCTTCTTTCTTGCCTGTTTTAGGTGTTTTCAAGATAGTTATAAGTTTAGACTTGTGTTCTTTCTACCATTAATGGATGCCTAGTGTGAGTCTTATAATTATTCTTTGCTCCCTTAATTGCTTGGTGAACCTAGTTCATGATATAATTATGCATAATAGATAGATTGTGAGGATGTGTAAGCTAGCATTGTCTTAAATTCATCAATGTATTTTTCTTACTTATGTGAGTTCTCATTAAAATTTGGTGCATCACCTTTTTATCTTTCTTAGTAACCCCATCCCCCCTTTCCAACCCTTTTCCAAGAAGTAGCATTAGGTTAGGTGATCCATCAAGAGGAAGTCAGCCTTCTCTAAAGGTTCAACCTGACCATAGGATACCCACAGCCTAAGGTTATCTAAATATTATGACTGGGAGTGGGGGAGCTTGAAGAAATACTCTAAAAGGGTGTGATTCCATGTTACAATAATTTTTGGCATGCCCAATGGGACCCATTTTCAAGGAAGATTGGTCAAATTTTATTTTGGTTTGATCAATTTACAACAATTATAAATTTCATATAATAGTATATGAAAACTCCAAACAACACTCAACATCTTGGTGCAGAATAGTAACTATCTTTCATGCCAAACATGACTAAAGGATCTACTTCTAGAGGTATTCCTTTTGAATTTGTTGAATTAAATTTAAACTCAGTAAAAAGGTTAAGATTTGCTAATACACACCCATATAAAGGAAATTTTCCTCCTAAATCAATTCCAAAATCCACCTTTGCAAGAAGGTATTTATTAAATCTATTCATTGCCATGGTAGCCCCTAGAACTTTCCCTTTTATGGCTTTCAATAGTCAGAGTCCATTGAAACTCAATCACTATGACCCTATTCTAATGGTAGCTCTTAAAATTGTTCCCTACTTCATTGGAGACCAATCTACCACCCCTTTTGAACATCTTAGAGATATAACTAACTTTTATAGCATTCATGATGGTAATGAGGAAATTGTGGCCAACAGATTGTTGGCCATCTCTTTTAAAGGTAAAGCCTTAGAATGGTATAGAAGCCTCACTATTAATTCCATCACATCATGGGATAAATTAGGATATGCATTGTGTAAGAGACTTTAAGACAAAAGTGACCATTTGTCACTTGCAAAATAGTTAACCACAATCAAAAGGGCCCTTCATGAAGTCATGCAAGACTTCAGTACAAGGTTTCAAAAGACATGGGATAGGATCCTAGTCTCTATTAGGCCTACTCCTAAATTTTCATTCCTTTACCATTTGAAGGCTCTTAATAGTGATATTATAGTAATTATTCAGTCTATGGGAGGGAACACACTACCAAATGATTACGAGGTGTCAATCAAGGTAGAGAATTTCCTAGTACAAGCTAACAAGCTTACACCTAGACCACCAACACCTTTGTTTCCTAAGATTCAACCACCCCCTATCATCATTCCTCCCCTTGTTTCCATTCCTCCTATGCCAACTCTTACTACCATACCTACACCAAAGCAAGAAAAGGATTATTCTAGTCAATCTAGTGACTCCCAAGAACATAAGAACTTTCAAGAGCTTAAGAACATGTTTCAATCCTTGGGAAATGAATTGGTGAATGTGAAGAGGAAATAAGCCTAGTTCAATAGACCTTATCAAGCTTTATATCAGCCTTAATAATAGTTTTATCAAATAAATAAGCCACCTTACAAAGTAATCTTCCAGAGTCAAGGCCAACAACAAGGCTAAGGCCAAGGGCAACCTAGCTATAATAAGAAAAACAACTATAATACAAATGCTACAAATACATCTACTACTTTGTTCCCTACTTAGAACAACATTGCTCAAGAATATAAGGGGACCTTGCCTTGGAATCAATATTTTGGTCAAGCCATTATCCCAAACACTGAGCTCAATCAGGCCTTCACTGATCCATGGCAATAGGCTACTGACTATGGTTACAATCAAGCTCCCATGGTTTATAACATAGAAGTACATATGATGACAAAACTAGAAGAGCATCAACATGGTCAAGGGTCTAGTGAGGGACCAAATTAGTTGGATGATACAATGGTAAATTATGAGATAGAAGAATGTTATACACTCAATCAATAGGTTAGTTCTAGCCAAACATACATTCTAGTGGTAACTAATACAAGTTTCAAAATAAGGAATATGGATGGTAACTAGGAGGCAGTTAAAGATATTCCTACCATTACTCCTTTACTATCAAAGCCAAAGGAACCTACTACTACACAAAAGGTTCCAATAACTCCAAATAATTAACATTAGGGGAATTCCTTTGTTCCCCAAAACTCATAAATTCAAAGTATAGTTATGGCCCCCAAAGCACAACCAAAGGTTATTGGTTTACTCATCAACAATATGGAACAAATGAAAAATTCCACTGTGAGTGTGCCATTATGGGACATGCTTTCCATGCCTAGACATATTTATATTCTTTAAGAAGGAATAGCAAAGATAAATGTTTCTAAGAAGCCACCAAGCAAAGAGAACATGGTTCTTACCAATGAAACCAGGGGACCTAATGAAGAGCAATCAAGTAAGGTGGTCAAACCTCCTCCCTTCTACATTTATGTGATTATTGGTGACTAGTTGGCACATAATTTCTTGGTAGATAGTGGAGCTATTACTTTATTGATGCCAAAATATATAGATAATTATCTTGGTCTAAAGTATGATCCCCAATATAAGGGATTTTTGTAGCTTTATGGATCTTCTAAAAAAATAGCTGGCATCATCAAAGGATTGAACTTGACTTTGCTCACCCATCCCAATGTTTTAGTGGCTCAATATGTATTGATTCTAGATGTGCCTCATCATTTTTCTCTATGAATATCCAAAGAATTCATAGCAAGAATTGGAGGTTATCTAGCAACATATTGGTTATACATGGCTTTTCAAACAAGGTATGGGACCAAGGTATCCATAAAAGTTTAGCCTATTGCACAATTTCACATTGATCCTTATGGGCTAGATAACATAAACATAAATTACATCCTTGATGAAGATAAACACCTGGTTGGTAAAGAACTAAACACTCATCCTGAAGAGATACTTGATATGTTCTTGGATGAGTTATGGAGTGGAAATTAGTTGATTAACCCTTTAGATGGTGTTGAGGAAAGAGAGATGGGTGTTTACTATTTGCATGAAGAAAATTTGTCCATGCCATCCCTCATTAGGCCATAAAAGGACTCTAGTGGATTATGGAAATTGTTCTTTGATGGCTCAAGTAGTAGACATGGAGCAAGTGTAGGTGCAATGCTAGTATCCCCATCTAATGATAAGTATTTCTCTTCTTACAGGTTTTAATTTAGTTGCTCTTGAAATGTAATAGAGTATAAGGGCCTTATCCATGGCCTTTAATGGGATAGTAAGAGAGAGGTCAAGTAGTTACAAGTATATGGAAACACTGAGTTGATTATGCATTAGGTTAGAGGCCAAAATATTACCAATAACCCCTTGATGAAATCCTAAAAACATAGAATATGGGACCTAATTGAGGAATTTGAGACCTTTGACATCTAAATAGTTCTAAGGAACTAGAATAAACATGCTAATAGGTTGGTAGCTATGGGAGCTCAATTTGACATCCCAAAGGAGTTGAAAAAGACCAAAGTGCAACCACACGTCCAAGTGGTAGTAAGACCATTAGTGCCAAATAATGAGGATCATTGGTAGGTCTTTGAGAATGATAAGATAATTGCTTGTTTCTTTTAGTAGGAATTAAATTTCTCCTCAATGAACCAAGAAAATCTTCAACATCAGTATGAGAAGCAAAATGTTTAGCTAAGATCTAATAAGATTCCTAAAGGGTTGGTTACCCTTAAAGGTCTCTTCCATGAAGGAGACCATATGAGGAGAGACAAGGAAGTAATGCCAACTGATAAAGATAAATATGAAAGAGTTATTATCCTTAAAGATAAAATCATCAAGCTTGGAAAGGTAAGCACTAAGGATGAAAGGCATGGTTTCATTGAGATTTGTAGAGAATATGCAGATATATTTAATTGGGAATATAGTGACCTAAGAGGCTTTGATCCCAAGCTAGCCCAGTGTTATCACTTGAAATTTCACCCAATGAGGAGATGGGATAAGCTTCTCCTCATTCAAGTGAGACAATGGAATCACCTCAGGGCTGTGGGTATCCCTATTAGGAGGTGCATCTCTAGATTAGGGGCTAGCTCTCCTTGAAGTATCATTAATCTAAATATCCTAGCAATAACTCTTAGAGGGTTTAAAATGGTTGAGAATAACATGAAATCAAACCTAAACTATGGAGGTGATACACTAGATCAATTTGATGACTTCCAACCACTTACATTCCACACTTGAGACCAAGGAACCAACTAATACATCCTCTTTCCCAAATTTGTCTTCTTGCATCAATATTACATTTTGGGGTCCTAGATAATATGAAAGGCTAGGAAGACTATTAAAAAGGTCTTGAATGACTCTAATGAAAATACTACTCACTTTAACCATGAACATCTCCTGGAACACTTCACATGCCCTACAAGAAGAGGCTACAAATAGGTGAAATAATGAAGTACAATGCTAAGGAATCCATAGTCTTCACTAAGAAAATTCAACATTAAAGTAGAGAAAACTATGAAAAGTAATGAGAAAGGTAAAAAATTAGTCATTTTATTGGTTAGAAGGTGTACAATTGAGTAGGGCTTCACCATATTTAGGTGGAGCATCATATAATGCCAAAATGGCCAACTCTTATAGAGTTTGAGAGAGAGAGCGAGAGAAATAAGTAAAAGGGTCACTTGGACATTATTAAAACTAATAATTTCAGTTATATATGCATGGGAAGAGGATACGGGTAGAACTATTCATGTTTAGGATCAACAAGTTTCAATCTAAGTCATCAAAGTTAGGCAAAATGGCACAAAACTCCTTTCTTTGCACAAAAAAATTGCTTTCATGATTATGCTTATTTGAACATATTGTAACCAATATAGGATAGGTATAATGATTATTATGTAAGGAGAGGATCTCATAAATTCCTCTCCATGAATTAGATGCATGCCTAGTCTTTTGGAAACACTTGGTAGAGAGCCATCATCATCTGTTATCTTGAAAACTACCCTTCTATGCACTCTGTACACTTGGCTTCCAAATTGGCATCAATTTTCCATAAAAATACATGTAAGGGAGTGAATGAAAAGTTTAAACACCCTCCATGTCCTTGGAAACATCAGGGGTACCTTAAAATCACTTTACTTGAAGATTTTTTTCCCTTCTCTCTAGCTTGTGCATTAGGCTAGTTTGACTGGATAAAAGTAAGGACCTATTTGAAGCACTTATTGGTTTATTCATGACATGAAATGAATATTTGGAGTTATATTATGTGTTATTATTCCACTCAAACTTTTTTTATCTCTTAATTCAACATGTATCCTATAAAACACACAAAATGGTGATAAATATCCTATTTATACCCCTATCCATATAGTTCTATACTATCCAATTCCATGGTTGTGATCCTCATAAACTTTTCAAGAACTTCCCTTTTATTCTAATGGTCAGAATAATTCATTTGGAGGCACTTTCATCTTGGTTTCTACCATCGGGTTTGTGAGGAGGGTTTGAGATGGTTTGGATTGGTTTCTAGTCTTAACATTTGTTCATAAAGAATAAACATTGGAACCATCTTAAAATTGTACTTGTATCTTATTAATTACCCTATCCATAATCTAAAAACATCTCCATGTCCCATGAAAAGGTATATGAATTTTCTAAGCACTTAAAGATGACCATTCAAGTCAATTTTACATAATTAGTAGGGACTAAGTACATTCTAGGCCAAATGGTGGATTCTTGGTGAATATATTACAAACCAAAGGTTTTAAAACCTCTTAATATGTCCTATAAACATCCTCCAGTCCTATAAAATCTCCCTTGAAGATATAATGAAATTGATGCCTGCTTTGGAAACATGTCTAGCCTTGCCAATAGGTCTGCCTACCATTTGAGACTCCTCTTGAGATTATAATGGTTTATTTTGACTCATAATGGATTTAAAACCTCAAATATACCCTTTAAAACATTAATAAACCAAGTGGAAATCATAGAAAAGGTCAAAAATGCATATGACCCTCATTTTGACCTTTAGGCTTAAGGATTCCCTTCACACATGATTGAAACCCTCCTTAGTTAGAGCATCTTGTTTGGTTATAGACATTATATCAAGGTTTCACACATTTTTTCACATCCCCTCCAGATTATCCAATCACAATTTGGTCCTTTTTTGTCTTTTTGTCCACCATTTCAACATTTTCCCCAAAATTATCACCTTCATGCATGCTAAAATTGTTTACTTTGAGACAAAATAGAGAGGGTTTTCCATGTTATATGATCGAAAATTATTATTTTAAAGTGTCATATGGGTCCTAATGGTATGTTTTACCAAATTTTATCTCTTAAATCCTCCATTTGACACTCCAACTCATCATTTTCCCAGGGTAGACTTTTGGAGAAGCCAGAGTTTGAGGTGGGTAGGGGATAGGTTGTACTTGGAGAAGATGAAAGCTATTTTGAACTTTTTAATGGAATTTAAGGAATTAAATATGAATTACATGATTTATTACAATAATATTATAACCTTATTTACCTTTAACAAATTTTCATGCCATGGTAACCTAGAATTAGGCCTATGACTGTCTACAAGAGGAAATCATTGCTTGTGCTTTCCTATAGGTTATCTGAGCTTAGTTTATATTTCAAGGTCTTAAAAAAACATATTTTTAATTATAAAAATCTCATGTGAGTGATAATTCATCAATTCTCCAAGGATAATCTCAATTTCTTTCCTTATTTCATCATTTGTTTTCCAAATTAGGCCTCTGCCCTTAAGGACTGAGATAGCCCCTTAAGACCTATCTGTAGGTGTGTTTGAGCCTTGTTATATGTATTTTGAACCCTCTACATGTTTCCTAGGTCATATATATAATTTTTAATGCTTTAAATCCACCTATAATCCTTCAAACCATATCATCCATGCTTTGGTCCTTAACAAGATACCCCTTTGCTTGACTGTAGTAGTCACCATTCTGCCCCTGTAGGGTGGACTTTTGGCAAGATAAAGGCCTTTTTAAAGTGTGTTTAGGTTTGGAATGGTAAAATTATAGGTCATAATTAACTCATTAAAATTTTATCCACCTTGAATATCTCCAAACCAATTTAAACTTTCAAACTTTAACCTCACTATCAACATACCCTGTTGACTATGTTTTGCATTTCAGGCCTACTGTAGGTTAATCTTGACAAGAGATAAAATTATTGAATGATGTATAGGGTTTTCCTTTCTCAATTTGGATTCACCTCTCACTTTTTAAACTTTCATCTAATTTTAAGGATCCATATGAGGTCTAAGCATAAAACATCCACCTTACTACCAACAAACCTTTTGACTGACTATGTCTCATGGATTTAAGGGCTTGTAGGTGTGTATGAGCTTCATTAGGTCAGGTAGTTTACTAGAGGAAAATCATCTTTAGGTATAATGACCTATAAATAATCAAATTCACCTAAAATATTCTTTTTTATCATTTTTAGCCCAACCAAGATGATTTTTTTGGCTAGGGACTGCTATAGATGGCTATTCTCAATACTGTACAAATAGGGGAGGGTGTGTTAGGGGGTTAAAACATCAAAATGTACCTTTTACTTTGTCATTTTAGCTTAGGATTACTATTTTTAATATTTATTATAGTTAAAAATAGGTTTAGTGCTTGAAGTTCATCAAATTTAAGTGTAAACTCAACTTTTTAACCCTACCTTGTAGAAGTCATTGTCCAAAATTAGTGGTTTTTTGGCCACTTTTAAGCTTGCTCAAACTCCATCTCCACTCCTCATTTTGACTTAATTATTGTCATGAGTGTTTTTGGTGGATAAGGATACAAGATAAAATAAAAAAATATCATTTAAACCTCTTCTATCATGACATACATCATCTCAAAAAAGCCTCAGGACCTCTATTTTTCAATTTTAGGGAATGTGAGCCCAAAACAGTCAACTCACTATTTGAATTGAAAACCTTCATTTGTGTGGCATCTTAGGTATTAATATCATGAAATATAAGGATATTAAGTATTATATAACTTCAAACATGAATTAAACCATGGTTACCACCATTTATACATCTGTATAACCTCTTGAAACCCTGTGCAAGATGATTGTAAATGCAAGGCAATGAGCAAGGAACAAGAGGCAGTTTTAGCCTTGAAGGAGTTGCTAGTTTGATACCTCACCATGGTAATTTTATGAAATAACCTTGTATACATGAATAAAATATTATTTAACACCTCATAGAGCTCCTCCCATGTTGTAAAAACTTAGATTTCTCATACATGACTGCCAACCTATCAAAACAAGCATAATTTGTAATCCTCCTTCAAGTGGCATTGAAAGAGGGGTTGGAGGTTTTAAATTAAAAAAAAGAATAATAATGTCTTGAAAAACATGTGTAATCACCTTAAATAAACCTTTATATCAATCTAAATCAAGAAAGGTTGAAATAGATTCAAAAAGAAACCCCCTCTTGATTGAATAGGCATAAAAAGTTGCCTGGAGTGTTAACCATTGTTCACGAAGGAGAGGCCACCAATATGATAATTATTAATATGTATTTGAATTTAAAATTTATATTCACTTGTAGAATAATTTCCCTTAACTCCACCTTTACCTTCCATACCAAGTGCTTGAAGTTGACCTTCCTTTGCATGCCAAGAGGAAATAAAAGAAAAATGAGTTGCAGATGAAACTTTTTATACAATATATGAAATAAAAGATAGAGATGACCTATGGGAAGGTTATGAATCACACCAAAACATTTTTAAAAGTGGTACACTTCCTAAGGAATCGTACAAGTGTCCTTTTCTCTCTCTTTGGCCAAGAAAACTACCTTTTATCTGAACAAACTATAATTTTTTAAATTATGTCAGATTAATAAGAGTTATAAGGACACATGGGGCATGTAGTAAGTTTTTTTAAATTTCAAAAATCCTAATAAACCCATACAAAACATTAAATTCACCATTTAGACCCTTGAAATGACCCCAAATGACATGATAGGCTAATGAAATGAGTGGCTAAAGTCAATATAACCTTGAGAGGCATGAAATGACCTATAAAAAACCTTATGAAAATACATTAGATCCCCTTATATGCCTAAAAATGAAAATTTTCACTATGGGTGGCCTATTTTGACCTAAAATTCAAAATTGGTCAATACCCAACACACTATAGAATTTGTGGCTAATGCCAAGCTTGTTAGGCAAAAACAAAAGCCTATCAAACCCAAAATTGAAGATATTATGAGGAAATAATTGAAAAAAAATATTTATTCTAAGATCATCTTTCCCATCAAGCACTCATCATGGGTAACCAACTTAGTGCCTGAAAGGAAGAATGGGGAGATCAGATTGTGTGTTGATTTTAGGGACCTACATAGGGTCTCCCTGAAAGAGTATTACCCCTTACCATCCATGGGGTAACTCATTTAGATATTTTTTGGTTTAGAATGCTTCTCTCTTTTAGATGGGTATTCAAGATATAACCAAGTACTAGTAAGAGAAGAAGATCAATATAAGACTCCCTTCACCACAAAGTGAGACACATATGATTATAGAATATGCCTTTTTGATTGTCAAATGCTAGGAATTTTTTTAAAGAGCCATAGACATGGATTTCTAAGGGTTACCAAATCAGATGGTGTTAATCTACTTAGATGACATCATAGTTTTTTCCAAGAAGGCTAGTGAGTACTTGGATCACTTGAGGTTGATCTTTGAAAGGTGTAGAGAATATGGGATCTCTTTGAATCCCAAGAAATGTGTTTTTGTTATTCATGAGGGAAAACTATTAGGACACATTATCTCAAAGCAAGGGTTAGCTATTGACCCTAATAGAATAAGTGCCATCTTGGCCTTATCTTTATTAAGGCATAAGAAGGGACTCTAGAGCTTCCTTGGGAAAATAAACTTTGTGAGAATGTTTATACTTGGTTTTGCAAACCTGGTCAAACCTATCACTGCCATGCTAAAGAAAGACCAAGTGTTCACTTTGTCAAATGAAGGTAAAGTAACATTTGAGGCTATCAATTATGCCATTACCCAATGACCCTCACTCATGAATCCTAATGTTTTAAGGGATTTCATATTGTATAACTTTTCCAATATTGATAATAAATTAGCTATGATGATGCAAAAGAATGGTGAAAGACTTGAGCATCCAATTGTATTCTTTAGTAAAGGGCTTGAAGGATATGGGGTAAATTATAATTTTATATAAAATTAGGTTATTGTAGCTTCTAAAATCCTCAAAAATTTTAGACCAATGCTCTCCAATATAAATATTCATCTTATGGTGTCTCATTTGAGAATGAGGGACTTTCTTCTCAATAAGGACTTGAATGAGAAGAGAGGTAGTTGGATTATCAAGGTCATTAAGTATGATGTGGAAATCAAGGTCACTAATTTAGTGAGAGGAAAAGGCTTATGTGATCATATGGTTGATGACCTCCATGAAGATAAATAAGTAGTCTTGGTGACATAAGACAACTCATAAGCAGATGCACCTCCACCTCACATTAGCTGGCTTCAGGACATGACACATTTTTTACTAATAGGTGAGTGTCCTCAAGGTATGGATATGATAAAGATAAGGTATTTTAAACTTCAATCCATACCTTATGCATTGGTTGATGGGGTTATATTTATAAAATACTTCAATGGAAAATTTTTTAGGTGCATTGATGATAACTAAGTGATAAGGCTATTAAAGCAATTCCATGATGGGCCTGTAAGAGGCCATTTTATTCTAAGGACTATAACATCAAAAGTGATGAGGGCTGGTTATTAATAGCCAAATATTTTCAAGGATGCCTATGCATGGGTTAGGAAGTGCAAAAAGTGTGCTCTTTTTTTAGGTAAGCAAAGGTTGACATCCTTTCCTCTCAACCCAATCGAGGTGGAACAACCCTTCATGTAGTGGGGTATGGAATTCATAAGCTTGATCAATACACCTTCTAGTGGAGGAAAAAAATGGGTGCTCACTACTAATAACTACTTCACCAGGAGAGTGGAAGTAATTGACTTGAAATAAGTGAATGAAATAGTAGTACTAGACTTCTATGACAATATAGTGACTAGGTTTGGTGTACTATCCATAATAATTTTAGATAATGCCTTAGCATTTGTTGACATGAGGACAAGTGAATGGGCGCTTTATCTAGGTATCTACCTTAATACATCATCCAATTACTACCCCCAAGGCAATGGACTATTAAAGTACATAAATAATAACTTGGTAAGGATTATCAATAGGACTATGAAAGAGAACCAGAGAGTATGACACACAAAGTTAAGGACAACCTTATGGATTGATAGAGTGAGTCACAAAATTGTCATTGAAAACTCACCATATGTCTTTGTATATGGGAGGGAGGATAAATTACCCATTTATATGTAGTTTTCTACCTTGGAGTTAGCTCATAATATTGAGTTAATGGAAAGTGAACCTATAATCATGAGGATGGCAAAGATCATGGAGCTTGAAGAAACTAGGGACTTTGCAATGAAGACACTAGAGTCACATGAAGCTCTAGTCAAGAAAGCCTTTGACAAGGTATCCATAACAAGGGAATTTAAGTAAGGGGATCTAGTCCTCAGGTTGGATTCATATAAGGCCAATCTAAGCTATCATACCAAGTTTGATAGCTTATGGAGTGGTTCTTATTTGATCCATGGTTGTAAACAACATAATGCTTTTTAGCTTGCCTAGTTGGATGGAGAGATATTACCCATCCTAGTCAATGACATTCATTTAAATCCTTGATATTAAAAGAGTTTGCATACATTATATAATATTATATATTAGAGTATATTTATATGTTTTCCTCTAAGTTCCCTATGCATGTCATTTTTAGTTATGTGTTTTCCTTTCCCTAAGTGCCTTGGGCACAATGTTGTTAATTTTGTTTCTTTTGTCCTTTTGCTTAAAGAGAGGTTTTTTAGAATGGGTCAGCCTTGTATAAATTTCATGTTTGTTGAGAGGTAAAAATTGAGACTCCATGCTTAATGTATAGGCTAAGGCTATTAGTATTTTTCATAGTAGGCATGTAATCCCAAGATGTCACCAGAAATGTTGGCTAATGTTAGCCTACATACAAAACTTTTCCTAGATGGATCAATATTTTGGAAGTCCTAGAGTAGAGTGAGAAGCTAGGTAGAGTTCTTATTGAATAAATGATCAAATGACTCAAAAGTAGGTCTAGAATTACAAGAGAAAGGATTCAGTAGGTTACCATGATATTCATGGCATTCAAGGGAGCATGAAGCAGGTGTGCTCAAAGTCTCATTAGTTCATTAGAGCCTTAAAGTAAGGGATATGATTAGCATATTCATAAAAGAACTAGATCATCACTTCAAGGCATCTAAAAATGAACAAGTTAGTATAGTTTTACATTTAACATATGTGCTTAGGAGGCATCTCAAAACCAAAGGATCACATGGACACGATGCTTTTCATGCTTTGAATGTTCCCTGTAAATTTAGTATCTTGATGATTTTTCTATCTCAAGATATAAGCCTTCTAATTTGAATTAGTAGAGTGTGACATGCATGGGGATGTTGCATTAAAACCATGGAAAGTAGTCATTTGAATTCAAAATATTTCAAAGGATCCTAAGAATAAATGTAGATCTAACAAGTGTCAAGATCTTGGGTGACTGAATCAAGATCAATGACAAGCAAATAAAATATCAAGTCAGTGGGACCACCATGATCAATTATGCATGTTAAATCATGCATATCAAGATCAATGGTGAGAAAAAGATCAATAGGTCAGAGGATCCTAAGGATAAAAGTGATGGTGACAAGTGTCATAATCATAGTGAAAAGGCAAATCTAATGGTGCACATTTGATCAAGCAAATAGAAGATCAATGGCATACATTCAGTCATAGGTGAGATCAATGGTGCGAGTAAGGTTAAGAATTAAATGAGCTTAGAATGAATGTGAAGATGCCACATGGTATAAAAAGTGGTTATAATCTACAAAAATCATGTGGAGATAACAAGTGTTGTAATTTAAAAACCCAGATCAAGATCAATGGTTGACGAAGAAAGTCAAAACTAAGATACTTCAAATGGAGATCAAATATGATCCAAGTAAAGATATAATAGGTATTTCAAATGGTATGCCATTAAATATTAGTCAAGACCTTTGGTCAAATATTTAGAACATACAAGGTCCATTTTCTGGGATTGTAGTATTGTTTCACGACTATGATCGTTATTCTTTAAAGAAGATCCATGCATATAGTGAGTTCTCAAATTATACAAGGTTTAAAGGTAGAATAGGTTTATTTAAACCTAATATAGTTCAAGAATGAGGCCACACAACCTAATAGGATTTTCATTGATATGACAATTATAGGAAAACCAATAAATGGGATTGGTTTTCACCTATAGTGAGACATATACTCAGATATTGAAGTGGGGACAGATGTGTGATTATGGAGAAGTGTCTCATCCTTCAACATAATTATATCCTTGATAAATAGGTACCTACCACCATTAAAAGTAGACATAGTCATGGCTCTATTAGATCGAGAGATATAATGATTTTGTCCTTATAATGAATCCAAGTGGAAGATGGTATAGAGATCTAACGAGGAGATCTGGTGGTTGGAGAGTGTAGTTAGAGAATTTAATAAATTCTTAGGGCCTTTACCTTCATTTTATGATCATGAATCACCATACTCAAGAATTCCTTGTCTTCTAGTATGTTTCTCAACCAATGAGAGGGCTTGAACACTATTAGAGCTAAAAGGGGTTAATTTTTTAGTGAAGGATTGGTTGTGATCAAATCACAATGTGGTTGAGCATTCATTAAAAAGGTGGTGGCAATTAATTAATTGAATTTTGATGGTGTGCTCCCTCTATCTCTTCTTACTTTCTCTATATCTCCCCTTTTCTCCCCCATTGTATGCTCTCTCTCTCTCTCTCTCTCTCTCTCTCTCTCTCTCTCTCTCTCTCTCTCTCTCTGAGTTTAGATAGATTCTTTGGTTTTGGAAAGTAGAGCAAGAGACTCTCATTTTGACAAGGATAGACCCTATCAAATTTTTTATGAAAGACCACTTGAAGCAAAAAAATACTTTTTTTACCTATCTCTTGCCTCTGAATTGTGTTTATCAATCTTTTGCATGATGCCATTGTGAAGGTGAATCTTTTATGTCCATTGTCCTTCTTTGTTGCCTATTTTTAGGTGTTTTTAATATAGTTATAAGTCTAGAATTATGTTATTTCTACCATTAATGGATGCCTAGTGTGAGTTTTAGAATTCCTCTTTACTCCCTTAATTGATTGGTTAACCTAGTTCATGATACACTTATGCATAATAGCTAGATTGTGAGGTTGTGTGAGCTAACATTCTCTTAAGCTTCATTAGTGTATTTTTCATGATTATGTGAGTTCTCATTAAAATTTGGTGCATCAAATTTTTAGATTTATTATTAACCCCATACCCCCTTTATAAACCTTTTCCAAGCAATGGCATTAGGTTAGGTGATGTATCAAGAGGAAGCCACCCTTCTCCAGAAGTTTAACCTCACCATAGGCTACCCATAGCCTGAGGTTGCCTTAATATTGTGATTGGGTAAAATTCCTATTACAATAGTTCTTTAATAAAATAATAAGAATATTCATTTCTTGTTTATATCAGTGGCTTATACAACTTTAAAATTCATTTAGATAGTTGATGAATTCACTTCATAAACATTTCTAGTAGAAGATTGCAGGTGGTAGCTCATTAGCAATATTGGTTTGAACTCTTGTACAAGGTTTCAAGGGTAAAAAATAAGGTAATAGGCCTAGCTAAGAAAAAAGAGTGGTATTGATGACCTAAAGTAAGGAAATTTTGACTCAAATATCCCCTAAAGTACTCCCAAGCATACACTCAATGCATATATAGTCCAAATGTGAGCTTATAGCCTTCAAGGATAAGGGAAAAGGTTTTATGAGCAAATAACTTTAAGGTTTTGAGTGGTAGTACACATGAGATATAATTTGATGTAATTAAAGGTAGATATAAGATAGTATTAGATAATATCCATAAATGGACCAAACTCCTAAGATGATCCTTGATGTGAACTTGCAAGACTCAGACCTAGGAACATCAGTCTAGTCTTTGTAAACAAAACTACATGTGTGAAGACATTTTAGATGTTTCAAAGAAGACTTTAGTCTTTAAAAATACTATAAAATGTAAATAAGAAAACTATAGGGTTTAAATAACTGATAAATATGTCATGAATGGATTAAATTAAAGTGAATGTAGACATCTAGGTCTATAGACCTATAGGTCCACATTCTCAATCAAGAGAAGAAAACCTTGCATGAAATATGAGGGTTGAAGAGTAAATGAAGAGTTAAATCCATAAAAATATGTTAAGATATCTATTTAGGATGCAATAATTAATATCATTGAATAAAATACCCTTCCTTAAACCTTAAAAAATATCAAGCCCAAAGAGCACATGCATGTTTGCTAAAGAGCTATAAGCCTATTTCCAAGAATTCATGAGAATATGTAATATTTTTATTAGAATTAGAGTTTTTATGGATATAATAGGTGTGTGAGAGTCATTAATTACATTTTTAATGTTCTTAATATGTTTTTAATTTGATAAAAATGACAAAGGAAACCTATAGCCTTTGACACAGTCCTCTTTCATACACATAATTATATTTATTTTCTTGGTGAGGGCTCATTGGGATTGATCATGCATAACCAGATATTAGAAAAGGTGAAAAAAGTAAATAAAAACCTAATATAGGTCTTGGTTTGGTTTGAAGTGTCATAAAACTCAAAATTTTCTTTTATCTTTGCTCTCAATGTACTCAGGCTTGTGCTAAGACTAACCTAGGGCTATAAACTTACATTTTGTATAACTTGAGTTCTAACCCTTGGAAATACATTAAAATTTACCATATGACCTTATATTAGGTACCTTATAATGTTTTTTTGGTTTTGGAGTAGAATTGTATGGTTTATAGTAATTTAAGATTGGTTTAGGCCTAAATGGGAAAGATGGGTGTTGGGTTAGTAGGTCTACATTGGGAGTTTAACCTTGAAACTTTGGTTGAAGCTAGATAAAGATAAAGGGTACTAAAATATGATTTTATTTTTCTTAGAAGTGTTTCATATCATTCAAACCAAGGATATTTGTGTCAAAATAGGGCTATAAGGAATAAGCCTTAAGGAGAGAAAATATGAGAATTATGAAGGACATTGTAAAATAGAGTTAGAAACATGATTGGTTATAGGTCTTCAACAAGTATCCAAGAAAAATAAAACTAGTTGGACCCCAAAAAGATGATTGGTCACTTCCTAATCTCTCTTAAGGAGCAATTTCAAGAGCTCAAAGATGAATCATCAAGCAAAACAAAAATCCTACACCATCTTGAGAAGATCATCATCAAATGAGGTGAACACATGTTAAAAGGAACTTTTAGGACTATTTCTTGGTAGGATTTCTTATTTTTAACTCTTTCCATCATGAGATGATACTTGTCATGGAATTATCTAATGTCCATCTTCTCTCTCCTCATTAATTCTATATCTATGCTTGATTTTGGCATTGAATGGATCCTCCACTTGAGAATGTCAAAGCTTGATACTTTTGTAAGCCATTGAAACAATAGAAAAATTGGTTTTACCTTATCTTATGATTGTATTTTAGTGTTTGTGCATGAATTATTGATATTATCTATTGTTGATTCAATTCTCCTTGACATGTTATCTCATTCTCTCACCTATATGTACTTTAAACTCACCTTTGCAAGTCATGTGGAGTGTTTAAGTAGTATTATGAAGGTTAAGTGAGGAAATATTACATTAGTGTCTTTATAACTATTGAAAATTATCCCTCCTATCATAATCATCATCTACCACCTTCATCTTTAAATATTGATGTAAGAAGATTATATTAGGAGTATTGAATGAATAAGTTAGATCTATGATCATTGTGAATTTTCAAATGTGTGGTAGTGGTAAATAAAATTGGTACATCACCTCCTTAATTATGTTGTTTTTAGTTATTTATATCCCTCTTCCATTGCAAGTAATAGACTTAGTTTGTAGATTCAATGTGAAGCATCAAGGGAGCAATCCCTATCTAAAGATTCATCTCATTGATTAGGCCACCCATAGCCTAGAGGTGTCATAATGTTATCACCTAAGCGAGGAGGCTTAAAAAACCTCCTCAAGGGTGGAATTTAGTGTGATAACACTTCCTTAACCATATCCCTCATTTGGTCACTAACAAGGACAAGTATTTATCTATGGTAGACATTTCTTTAGAATAAGTCAAACATCCCTTTTTAACATGATAAGGTGTATATATATAGCGCCAGATATATTCTTGACTCTATTTTTTAGAATTTATAGGAGATCTTTGGTGAATATATCAAAGATGTTTTTTAGGAGTATAAAAATTCCAAGGCTATGTTAAAATCTCTCAATGTTATATTTTTTACCCTTATCCCTAAGAAATATGCTTTTTATTATGTAGAGGATTTTAGTCATCTCTCTTTTTGTAATACCATTTATAAAATTATCTCTAAATTTATCACTAATAGGCTTTAGATAATCCTCACATAATTTATCTCATATGAGAAAGGTAGGTTTTTCAAAAGAAGACAAATTTTAGATGGTATCATCCTAGCCCATGTGATCATACATTCTCTAAGTACTTAAAAAATGAAAGGATTTTTTATCAAGTTGGGTATATCTAATTCATATGATAGAGTTAACTTGGAATTTATAGATGGTATACTACAGAGGTTTGGTTTTAGATACAAATGGAGAACTTAGATCAAAAGTTGTTATGCAAACCCTTTATTTTGTATGTTTGTCAATGGTTTTATGGAAGGTTTTTTATCTTCCTCAAGATGTTTATGATAAGGTGGGGGATTTCAACCTTTTAATTTTTATGGCTAAATCTCTTTGCAAAATTAAAGTTTTGAAATAATTTTCCAAAATTAATGGTATCTAAGCTACCTGGTTAGGAATGAACCATACTCATTAGTAATATATGGATGAATGTAGATGATATCTATGGATTATGTATCAAATTAGTTTTTTACACTTTGAAAAATCATACCTTCTTTATTCCTATCAATCTTGGACCTTTCCCACTTTTGAAAGTCTCATCTACTCTATCTTATGCCCCTTGGCCTATCTCTTTGTCTGACCAATCTTATGTTGATGACCCAGACCTCCTATCTTTCCCAATATTCTTAAAATATGTTTATTTTATGTCCCTAAAAGTTTTGATCCTATACCTATTTTCTAACTACTAGGACACAAGTGTTAGTCCCATATCCCTATGTTAATGCTAGTGTCCTACCTTGATGCAGTTGTCTAATGCCCTAAAGTCATATAATTTACAAATGAAATGTATCCTAATGTTCATACTAAGTTATTTAATGTGAGATATTTCTCTAAGAGGATTGTTATAAATATAATATTAATTCTCATTCATTCTAGACCTAGGACAAACCAAGGCAACTTATCATCAAAACATTCAATAAAGTAATTGATAAATTAAAACTTCCCTATTTTATCATATTTTCATATAAATCATAAGGATAACACATACATAGGTCTAGACTACTGAATGACCAACCTAAGATCCCTATTTTCCAAGTTGTAAGCTAGGTCATGGTTGTACATTATTTCCACATATTGCATGATTCACATATAAGCCAACACATAGAGGAGAACCACATTAGTTTGAGGCCCTCTTCATAGTATTGGCTATGTAGGCAATACTTATTGATAGAGGGGTTTTTAAGGTCAACTTGACATTGTGTGCCCATCAACCCATTTTTTCCAAGGTTATTATGAAGATGAAGAACTAGGTTTTTAAAATTTCATAAGGAATGATAGTCAATGACCTAGATATGAATGCACTAGAGCAAAGGTGAAGCCAGACCCAAAAGTATCTAGGTGGTTTCATCCTTTTCCAATATGTATTTCATATAGGGTACCTACATCCAGTTTAGATAGTAGCATTGACACTAACTTCCTAAGTTCATGCTAGTGTCTAAGGATCCAAAGGAACTAAATCCATAATTTAGTGACTATTCTATAATATTCTTCTAGTCTAATTTCTTCCTATTCCATATCTATAACTGTGTTACCATCATAACCAACTAAGTACATTGTTATTTATCATTTCCATATCTAGCATAGTTGTAATTACTATTTTTAACCTATCTTAGTTTAATAAATTCAACATATATTGTATCTAAGTTTATCATTTAATTGGCCTATTGTATATCTTAGTATCATCTTTATGTATTGTCATTTCTACATCCTTAACCCTATCTACCCAATTAGGATCCTTATCCAATTTAGGGTTAAAAATTTGGTGAACCCAATTTGTATGAATGTAAACATTTCAGATTCCTAGGGTTTTCAGTCACCTAGGGTTTTATATTATTGTAGTTTCTCATTTCTTGATTATATTATTTTGCATGAAACCTAGGCATAGCCCTAGATTAGGAGGTGTGCCTATTGAACACATTGAGGTTCCCCTACTACCACATAATATGTCTAAAAATAATGAGGGAAATAACCCTATGGATCATGATGATACCAATGTTGAGAATGAAAAACATACTAATGAGGTTATCATAGAAGAAGATTATGATAATGAAAACCATGAGTCCAATCAAACCAATGAACATGATAAAATATACCATAATCAATTTCAAGAAATTGCATTATTTCATGAGCATATTCATCAAAACCCTAAATATCTTGATGAAATACTAAAAACCATATTAAAAACTAAGAATGTAAAAAAACAAAGATGACCAAACAAGTTCATCTATTGATCATGTTATTATACCTATGGGTCATCCCCATATATTAATAACCCTCCCCACTAAACACATTACAACCTAATACTTCTAATGGGGGAAGGAAATATGTATTTAAATATTTGTTTCCTAAAAACACTATTGCTACATATACCATGGAGTTACCAACATATTTAATTTAAATTCTGGTTTTTATGCCTATTCAAACTATGACTACATCCCTTTTGGTGACTACTTAGCTTGGTAATATAAATCCAAATTGGTCCACAATTCAAACACTCCTTAAAATTATAAATACCTTGGAGGATAAGGTTAAAAAAATCAAACACAATGATTTAAATTATCTTCATGCTATTAATTCCTAAGATGTGATACATAATCTACTTGTACTTAAGATATATTTGCACCCTTTTCTAGTTAGTTTTATTGCACCTAAGTTCAAACTTTATGATGGAAAGGATGATCTCAAATAACAACTTCAATCCTTTTATGTGGCATGCACTACTCCTCCAATGATAAAATTTTGACCAAATTATTCCTAATAAGCCTCAAGGACTATGCTTTGAGGTGATTTTATGATTTATCTCTCCAATTTGTGAAAGCATTCAAAGCTCTTGTAGATTAGTTTTTGACTCACTTTTCCATTAATATTTCCAAAAATGTTTCATATGCCCAAATTTCCAAAATTAAACAAGGAATAATTGAACCTATCGATGAATATGTCTTGAGGTACAAGATAATGTTGGCTAAAATGACTATTACTATGGCAAATAAAGAGTTACAAGACATATTAAAGCAAAGTTTTCTTACTCATTTAAATGAGTCCATTATTTTAAAGAAGTTAAAATATTTTGATGACTTATGCCATGATATATGGGACCATGAAATGAAGCTTATTTCAATGAATAATCTCAAGCATATAACAAACACACCAACTGCATCTATATCTAGTACCAAGTTTACAATCAAACCAAGTAATAAGGTAAAACCTCCTGAGCCTAAAAAGAAAACAACCACCATAGTTAATGCAGTTACAAAGTAGACTAATTGGATTGTATTATATAGTGTAATAAGGAGAAAATTTACACTCTTACCTGAGTCCCCCACTTTATTACTCTTGCATCTAGTAGAGTGTCATCTTATAGAGGTTGATATGATTAAACCTCTACCCAAAGGATATTATAAAAATACTTATTATGAATATCACCAAGGACTAATAATTTATATTAATATATGTTTTACCTTAAATCATAAGGTATAGGACCTTATTAATGACCAAAATATTACATTTGATGATCCTTCAAAGGAATCTAGTTCACAACCTAGCAATCACCATAAATAAAAAATACTTAAAATTTTGTTTCAAGACCATTCTAAGAAGGAACCAGAAGTTCAAATGGAATACAATGCACATCCTCATCCATCACATTATGGGAACCCATTAGATAGGATTATTGGTACTTATACATGACATATATCTCCTATGGTTCAAATACCTTTTATTACTTTTGATGATAGTGAGGTTAAAGATAATGACTCTAATCTTCATTCTTTATTTCTTTGAGCATTCCTTGATCACCAGCCTATACACATTGTTATGATTGATAATGGTTCAAGTAAAAATGTTTGCACCATTACATTACTTGTGCATCTAGGTTATACTCATCATGATTTGCATCCTTTTACTAGATCAATTAGAACATTAAATGGGACCTCCTAGAAATGTTTTGGTGAGTTTGACCTACCTTTTTAGGTTGGTCTTGCATATGTGGTTACTACCTTTTCAGTTATACCTTCCACAATAATATATTTCATATGTTATTGGGAATACCTTAGATCCATACTCTTTGTTTGGTACCTTTTATAGTTCTTGGGTGTATTAAATACATCCATGCCAATTGGGTAATTATAGTTTTTAGAGTTACATATGGACATCCTCTTAATTTTTTTTTAATACCCATACAATTAATTATTAAGCCTAATATGGCCAATCCACCACAAAGAGGCAAGAAACAATCCATACCATTTAATAAGAAGCTAGTACTTCGGATTCCATTACATCAAAGACACATAGTGGATTCCATAGAATCCTCATCTTCAATTACAAACCATATTCAAACATCTAGAGCACCTAAACATGTTTCTACTATTGTTATTCCAAATAAACCATAGAGCACATAGAGATGGGTTACATGAACCCCTATTCCTTATATTTCTACTTCATAGCCTAAGAGTCTTATTAGACATACACAGAGCATCACATATACTATAGTGATAGATATTGAACCTATACATGCTCCTTACTAGTACCAAAAATTCCTTGCACGGGGAGATACCTATGACCATCCTTTGGATGAGATTATAGGATGAATTTTCCTCTTCATAATATTTTTAAAATACCAAAAAAATCAAAAACTCCAAAAACATTGATGGCACCTACATACTATATTGGCTCCTTGACATCTATGAGTTAGTTCCATATTAATAGATGGCATATTAGTTACTCCTACATACACATTTGTGTCATTATTCTATTTGAGTGTGATACATGCATACACAAATACATTATCTATTCTTATTTTGGATGTTGGAATTTTTCTCTACTTATGTCATGTAAACATTGGGGGCATCCACTTCTTTGATCATGATACTCATAGGTTATATGGTTTGATGATCACCCTTCATTATCATGTTTTATCTTATACATACTTATAAATGACTTTATCCATGATTATATATTTCATAGGGTGTTTGATATGTTATGCACTAGACATTTTTTACTAACACACTTGATACATGGGCTACTATGATATGTTTATGTTTTCCTTTATGTACTTTTTTGAGTGTATTGCCTTGTTATTGCCTTGATTTTTTAAGCATTTAAATATGCCCCTTTGTTTGTATCCCCCGTGCCTATGTGTGTTTCATTTGACATTTTAATATGTCATTACTTGTTGTATGGACATTTAAATATGTCATTGTTACATTTGTGGACATTTTACTAAGTCACGCCCCTTTGATTGGGCAACATTTAAACATGCCCCTTATTTGCAGTCTCCTAGTACCATTATATGTTGACTTAATTTTGATTGCTCTTGTATGTGTGCTTGTTTTCTTGTCGATCTTTTCCTATTGATATCTAGACATTGCCATGATATTTATCATGAATCTTAGGCCTTCATGTATCACATTATTTTATGTGCTTCAATGTTATATTTACCTAGACATGTTATTCTATATGATACATGGTTTCAATTACATATTATATAGTTATTTTATCCTTTTGAGGTGAGGTAAATATCAGTTTATGTTTTTTCCTCACCTCAAAGGGTGGGGGGGGGGTGCGGGCAGATATCAGTGGGTACATATCATAGAGGCATGTTCTCCACATTTGGAAAAGTTTTTAGATTTGCTATGGGCATGATTTGAAAGCATGTTATTCACACTTATTTAGTATTTGGCACACCTAAATTTAGTGGGGGTATGTTTTAGAAGCATTTTATCCACATTTATTTAGTATTTGACATAGTTGTCAAATTTAGTTGGGGTATGCTTTGGAAACATGTTCTCCACACTTATTCAATATTTAGCACACCCATATTCAATGGGGGCATGTTTTTGGAAACATTTCTTCCACATTGGCATTTATTTCAATTTTTATATTTATCTATGTATAATGGGGGCATGCTTAGGAACAATGTTATCCACACTTACATAGTTTTTAAATTAGTCAAAGCACACAATTATATAATTCAAATTCACATTTTTGGTAGAATTATTTACATTGGTACCATTGTTATACATAGTTTCAGCATGAGACATATCTAAGGTGTATATGCTATGAAATGTGTACCTAATATTTCAAAATCTAAATCAATTTTAAATTTTGAAATACTCTCATGGATTTTTATCACCCACCAAGTTAAAATTTTAAGGACTGTATTAAGATAATCTTCTATAGTAGTTGGTTCACTATTTGGTATGGTTGAGGTGATTAAATCACTCTATCTTGCCAATTTTTTAGGTTGGACTTGATTTCATCATCCAACCTCACTAGTTTGATATTATGAGTTGAATTTGTTCACTCGGGCTAATTAGGTTACAAGTATGATTGGGTTGCATGATTGAGCTAATTTCAATTGTCAGGTGGTAACTCACCTTTTTATCCAAGGTTGGGGGCATTAGCCTTTCAATATCTCTATCTCCTTAGATATATGTACTTTCCTAATTTATATATTTGTTTTAATCTTAGTTTTAGTGCTTGATAATGATATATCTTTCAAATAAAGTTATCAATAAGTAAGGTAGTTGCATTGATACACATGTGTAATCATAAAACTTGCTTTTTTGATTTTAATCATTTCAAATTATTTTCAATTTCATATTATATACACTAATTAGATACTATAACATGCACTTAGTTTTAATTCAGTCACTAGCAAAGAACTCAAGTTTCACTCATGTAAAGGCAAGGTGTGTTATACACACCTCGGTATATATTTATTCTCCTTAAACCCATAATTACATTACTATATTAAAGGTGGGGTGGGGGGGGGGAATGTAGACAATATTTATAGATTATATAACACATTAGTCTTGTACACTTGTAAAACTTAGACCTTGGTTGTTCCACTCAGTTTTGGACCTTTCCTATTTTTGTAAGTATCACATCTACTCTATCTTATGCCCATTTGCCTATCTTTTCATCTATCCAGTCCTATGTTGATGACCTATATCTCCTATATTTCCCATAATGATTAAAATATGTTTATCTTATACCCCTACAAGTTACAAGCCTATACCTATTTTCTAATTGCTAGGACACAAGAATCAATCCTAGACCCATGCATTGATGTTAGTGTCCTACATTGGAATAGGTGTCTAATGCCCTAAAGCCATTTAATTTACAAATGAAATGTATTCTAATGGTTTTCTTAAGTGTTTTAATATGATATATTTCTCCAAGAGGATTGGTATAAATATAATATCAATTCTCATTCATTTTGGACCTATCACAAACTAAGGTAACTTATCAAAGAATTCAAACAAAAACTCAATAAAGTAATATAATCTAAAAACTAACTCATTTAATATAGTATTTACCTCTCGATAAATATCAAATGTAAAAGCTAATGTAATAAACTAATTCATAACATTCCCCCCCTTAGTTTTTACATGGTGTAAAAACATTCACACTCTTACCTATAGTATACTCACCCCTATGGCATGCCCTATTTGGATAATGACCTTGATACAAAGAAAGTATCATTCCTTCCATGGTTTTAAATAGGTTTATCACAAACCTTGACATGAATAGGACCCATGAACTATTCACCTTTGGTGGTTTTTTGGATCTACCATAAACCTTTTCAAGATCCATGAACTGAATTACATTGGTGCTCTTTTGTCCTTTCACTATGTTTTCACATCAGGGAATTATGTTTTAAATTTCTCACTAATTATATTACTTGAATAGGCATGTACTTTTGTTCTTATTTACAAACATACAATGGAAACTATAAAAAAGCACACCACACAATATGTCACCAAATTATCTGGGCCTCCTCATTGGTGATTGATGAGAGGATCTAAAACCTCCAACCTCTATTTCCTCCTCCCTCTAGTAGGTGAATCTACTCACTCAGTAATAATCTCAATGAGGCTCAGGTGCATGATTTTTTCAAGGAGAAATCCCCCATAGTTTGTACATATTTGACATTTGACTCAAGATGTCACGTATAAGTGATAATGCATCCTTATATAAACAATTTATTTTTAATTTTATAATTTGATGACCTAATAATGAATCTTTATTTTTCTATTGATGGCTTAAAAATTGGCACTCAATGACACTTGTGACACAATTGAAAAAAATTGACATACTTTACAAATGACTTCTTTAATATAAAATAGTATGACTCTATAAACAACATCAAAACTAAAACTTAATAAATGACTGTAATATATATTTGTAAAAAATCTAAGGACTAAATAAGAGCACACAATTAAAATAATCCAAATCTATTAAATATTTTGACATATAAACTATAGAATTTATTACTAGAACCATTAATTTTAAATAATCCACGTCAAACTATGACTACAACACTAAATAACTTAAGAAACTTAAAAAAGACCCCAAATTTTAAAAATACGTAAACATAACTTTTGACATGGATTTGATAGCTCACTTGGCAAGGAATCCAAGTGTAGATGTGGTAGAAACATGGAAAACTAATTTGTTGAAATGCATGCACCACTAAATTGGGTGCTCCTAGATTCACTTCTAAAACTATTCACCAAAAGCCAAAGTTTGTATAATGTCACCATATTTTGAGGAAATAACTCATAACAAGCATGGAATGGTGGAATGTACATTAAAAATAAGATTGGTCAAGTGTGTAGTATGTTAGAGCTTCAGACAAGAATATCACTAGTGAACACTTTGTAGATAGGAAAATGAATGAGGTCAAGTTTGGAATGTTATTGTGGTTATATTTGGCAAAATTTTTGAAAAAAAAATTAAATGACATGGATATATCATGATTGATACTACATAGCTTGAGTTGATAACAACACTTATTCTAATTACACACAACATTACTCAAAATTGAGAATATCTATAAAAGTCAATCTCTTCGATCTCATCATTTAGATCTATTGATAGAGAATGTAGAAGAATTTTTTTATATTCACACTTAATTAAATTATACACTATTATCCTTTCATCCTTCATAGTATAGATGCTCTACTAAAATGGGTATGATTTGTCTCCACAAGACTGAGCTTCACATAACTATTAGATAACAAGAAAGATTTTAACCTATTCAAACTAATCTCATTAAATAATAAAATTTATGAAATCTTCAATGAAAATATTAATAATTAATCCTCTCCATTAATTGAGATAACATAAAAATGGGACTGCCCCTTGATGATTCTTATGCTACCATTTTGTACATAGTTTGAATGCCTAATCTAATACTAGATATTGGAAAAATTAGAATCTAGTTTAGATATGTATAAAATTGACACAAAAATCAATGGAGCCAAACATAAAGATAATAAAATAAATTTCACATAATATATTTTATTCTATATCTCAACATATGAATTATTACAAAGTTATATAGGAAAACTATTTCCTATAATTGGGGAGATCATAACTCCATATATCTCTCCCACAATATTTCCTCAAACCCTATAATCTCTCAACCTAACAGACTAACTATAAACAAATATATTTTTACCACAATATATTTGAATAACCAAATAATATAATCTAATAACTAACTCACTCAATATAATATTTCCCTCTTAGTAAATATCTAATGTAAAAGCTAATGCAATAAACTATTTCCTAATGAGAAAAAATTCCTTATTTTCTCCTATTTTCATATCACTCATATGGATAGCACATACATAGGTCTGAATTATTGAAGGATCAGCCTAAAAACCTAATTTTCCAAGTTACAAGCTATGTCATTGTTATACTTGCTTTCCACATATTACATGATTCACACACAATCCAACATGTAGGGGATAACTACATCAGTTTGAATCCCTATTTGGATTATTGGATATGTAGGTAATGTTCATTGATAGAGGAGTCTTTGGGGTCATTTTAACACCATGTTCTCCTTAATCCATTTTTTTAAATATGACTATTAAGATAAAAAAAACCTAGGGTTTTACAATTTCATGAGGAGTGACAGTCCATGTCATAGATCTGAATACACTAGAGAAAAGGCAAAGACAAACCTAGAAGCATTTAGGTGGTCACATTCTTTTAAAATAGGTATTCCATAAAGGACAACTACATCTATTTTATCTAGTAGCATCGATGCTAACAACTTGGGTCGATGCTACTGTTTGAGGCTCCAAAGGCAATCAATCTAGAATTTGGTGATTGTTCTAGAATCTTCTTCTAGTTTGATTTTTATCTATTCTAGATCTAGAACTATTTTAGCATCATAACCAAAAAATTATAGTGTTGTTTTTCATTTCCATATCTATCATATTTGTACTTACTATTTTTATCCTATCTTAATTTAATGAATTCAACATATGTTGTATATGAGTTTGGCATTTAATTCGCCTATTGTAGATCTAATTATCACCCTTGTGTATTGTAATTTCTATATCCTTAACCCTATTTTCCTAAGTAATATCATTATCCAATTTGGGGTTAAATATTTGGTGAACCTAATTTGTGTGAATGTAAACATTTTTTATTCCTAGGGTTTTTAGTCAACTAGGGTTTCTTGTCATGCCCATTTTTTCCTCTAAAAATAGATATGACACAACATAAAACCAAACATAACACCTATGATTATGGATAGATAACATATCCATTTAATTATGTAAAACATAACTAACACTACAACAGACACAAGCCAATAATTTGAAAGCCCATGGTTTTTATTCATTTGGCTAGTACTCAAGATACTTTCATGAGATTATGCCAAGAAGGAGTTGTGTTAATGATGTGAATGCAACTGTCAATTTTATACTTTGTAGTTTCTTAAGTTAGTGGATTCTATGTGTCCACCTTAGGTTTACTCAATCCTAAACTTTCAGTGTATCATGCACTACCACTTGGTATTTCCTTGCATCATTAACACCATAGAGGTATTAGGATATCAACCCTCATTGGTTAATCCTTCTATGCTCCTAGCCTTCTGATCACCCTATGTAGTCATCTCTAGGTTTGTAGGTTATGGGGATGATGCCATATGGAAACATCCCACTTTACTTATATTTTTGAGGCTTCACACTTTACACAACCCTCTCTAGGTTTGTGGGTTATTATGATGATGCCACATGGCAATATCCTACTCTCCTACTAGCTTAGAGGTTTCATATTCTACATGTTCCTCTTTATGTTCATAGGTTGTTAGGATGATTCCATGTGGTAACGTCTCACTCACCCAATAGCCCAACATTGACTATATAACTGATCATGCTATCATCACTCCTAGGTTAGCAATATGGTGATGTGTGGCTTCTTCTAAACCACTCATCAAAGTCATAAAATTTGACTAAGGAAAAGTTAAATCAAAGGGCCCTAAATTCAAAGGCATAATCCCTTATGACATTGACTTACTTAGATATTTAGAATGTGAAAGCATTGGGGTATTAAACCCAATGTCTTCCTCTGAGCTTCCAAACTCCCAAACACTACCACTTGGTAATTCACTAGAATTCTAGGTCATTAAAGGCTTAGCCTTATGGCTAATCCTTCAAGATGCATAGATGATGTTGCATGGCATCATCCAAACAAATTTTAAAAATCTTAAAATTCAACTAAGGAAAAGTCAGTAAAAACATGAGTCTTCAGGATTTATTCTCATGTCTTTGTTCCTACCAAGTCATGACAAAACCTATGATAACTTCCATCTGATGGCATAGTCCAAGACTTTTATGAACTTTTCTTTTGAAAGATCCAAACTATCAAAACTTATGTTTGAAATAATTATTCAAACTAATCACAATAATTTTTCTAATGATTAAATGGTGAAATCAAAAACTCTAAGTCTTTAGAACTTTTGTTTAGAATTTTTTTTTGACTACTTAGACTCTCACACAACTTCTGACTAGCTTCTACCGAAAGATGTGAAGGTAAACCTCTTAGTAAAATTATGCTAATTAAAATACTTGGCTATTTTTTCAAATTTAGGAAAAACTCAAGGGCTCTTAATATTTTACACGGGTTGAGAGGTTGATTCTAAATCTACTAAGATAAAGAAGCATTAAACCAAGTAAGGTTTCAACCTAGATAAATTCAATATAGAAGATCTAAGCTTAATAAAACTTCCTTAGTTTAATTAGACTATGTAGTTGTTGGCAAGGAATAAAATAGGTAGTAAAATCAACTATATAAGCCTAAGGGATTATTTTATAGACATCCTTTCCATCCACAATGATGCTAATAGATTCAATGAACTATTTATATTATTATTCCAATAATAATCCATAGTTCAACAGATGGAATATACTCATCCTAGAACAATATTGACTTAATAATTAAACCATGTAGATTTGAAGAAGAGAACTATGCAAAATATAGAGATTATTCTCAACCAAACTTTAATCAAATAACTCACTGTCATTTATTAGTAAATCCATACAACCTAAGATATTTCTTAATAAAATGAATCTTTCCTAAGGATCTAAATGCAAATGGTCATAACCAATTATGAATCCTTTCCTAAAAAGGTTTGACACAAAGACAACATAAGTCTTTGTTCATTACTGTCATAACTATACCAAAAAGTATTAGTGTTTAATTCTTTTCAACAAGCTAAATTTTTATTCCAAATAATAATCTCATAGATATTTATCTAAGTTCCACTTATTTTTAGATAATTTTATTTCTATTTACTCTTCTCATTCAGATAAACATAAATGCATAAAGCTTAATAGACCAATTTATCATGACAAAGATATAATCAAGGATATCAATATGTTTATTCATTTGAAAGTGGCTCAAGGGCTAAAAACTTTGATACATACAAGACTCTTCCTAAGATCCTATAAATCAAGCATTCATAAACAATTGCATCTTAGATTTACACTAAGATTTAAATAAATATAAGTAGATGTCTTATTCCATAATTGAAATATCATCTAAACCCTATATTTAATAAGAGATTACAAGCAAGCTAGCTGCTATAACATTATTAATACAACATAGTCATTTATCTTTTACATAAGTGAGATATACTTATTTTAGATTGATCAAGTGCATAAGAACTAAACAGTCTTCAATGATGTTCCACATCTAATCCTGAGCATCTATTGTACATTAGAAGGAAGGATCACTAACGAACCTTTTATCATCATTGAGCTACTACTGTAGACACCCGAACGATTGACACTCCTAGATCTGATCATGTTTACATCACTTGGTAAGGGTAGGGGTGGATATGTAATAAAAGGTGTCTTAACATAATAAAATGACCATGCAACACCTATAGTCTTGTTCCCAATTATTACCCAAAGAGACTATCAATCCCAAATACAAGAAAACAAGCATTTAAATGATCATTAAAGTGAAGCAAAACATTCATGAATATAATAGTAGTAAGCATGGGATTATAACATAACAAGGCTTACTAAAATATTAGAGTATAAAGAGCATAACTTATAACACAACAAGGCTTACTAAAATATTAGAGTATAAATAGCATATCTCACTTTATTTCTTCCTACCAATGGTCATGGGAGAGTTTAAAAACCTACCACCATGCCTGTCATAGAAATAATTCAACTGCTACAACTATGACATCCAAATAGGGTCAAACAACCTTAGTATATAAGAGAAAAAGCAATTGACCTATACATCAATCCTATTTTGGAGAAGATAAATCACACTTATACTTAGGGAAGGCTTAGGGAAGTGTATAAGATAAGGTTTTTTTAGATTTAAAGTGGTGGTATAGGAGACAACAATCTTGTGAAACACCAATAGTCTACCTACCCCTTTCTTGATATACCCTTTAAGTCATGCACTCAAAGAGATTGAGACTTGATAGGTTCCTTCAAGAGAGAAAGCATCAGTAATTGATAAATTTTGAAAATATTATGTGTATACATATGCCCCACTCAAAATTTATCACGTGTCATGTAGGTGAGACATGGGATGGTGCTTCAGGAAAAGAGTATAAAAATACATAATATTAAAGCTAAATAAATTATAGTAAGAAGTGAATAAGATAAATGAAAGGAAAGAATTGAAAAATACATGCATTTACTTACCTTAGTGTTGTAGAAAAGGGATGAAGTGAAATAAATGTGAAGGTGTCCAATGTGGGAAACATTAGGCGAACCTATAGAAATTAGTAAAAAATTGAATTTTTTTCAAAATATACATGTAATATGTGAAAAGATTCTCTATATTGTCAAGATTATATAACATCTTGTGGTTCAGAAAAAGAGACAATAGAAATAAAGTTATGGTCAAAAAATAGAATCGGGTTGTTAATAATTTGAATAGTAAATATAAATAGGGTTAAAATCAATGCATTTGTTATTTTACTATTCTGGCAAAATATTATTGTGAGAGACCTAGTTTTAGCCTAGAGAGCGACCATGGTGAGGAGACAATAGCTATGACATGTAGGATACATATCAGTCGTAGTGGGTGTAGCATAGGTAATGAAAGCATTAATTTCAATTTTTTGAGAAATTTTAATTCAAATTAAGATAAATATAGAAAATTGGATGGTAGGAAAAATATAGACACTGAAACTAACCCTAGGAAATTTTTAGATAGACTACAGATAGATTGGGGTACTAGGTAGAAAAAGATTCGACCAATAAATGCCTAAGTCATTTATGGTAAATGGTCAAAAAGTCATCATAGGCTGAAAATAGATTTGTCTTTGTTGACTCAGTTTGTAAGGCGAGGAAAAATTATTGGGTCAATTATGTAGCAGTCAATTTTGGCTGATATAGTATCACTAGATATGGTTGAATGTGTAGTAATGAGATGATCCTATTGGAAATAGGGAAATGGATGACATAGTATGCTTTGGCTGATATACTTTGTTGAATGAGGTTGACTATGTATTAGAAGGCTAATATAGTATGATAAAACTAAGAAAGAGCCAATTTAGTATTAAATAGGTTAATAACATCTGAAAGAATAGGCCCAATATGTACCAAAAGGCTGATACAATATGGGAAAAACATGACAAGGATGGTTTAGTATTAAATAGGTTGATTGTGTAGAAAAAGTAGAAAAATAAATCAAACAAGTTGATGAAATAGTTAATTTGTAGTTTTTTAGAATATTTAAGAATGTATTTTGTTATTATGACATTGATATCTAATACATTCACTATTATTTGATATTTTATAAAGATGTCAGATATTTTGGTGCTGGGTAGATGTGTCTTAGCTACCAAATTAATTGGAGTGGTTGTCAGACATGGATAGAGATCGACTAATGGCCTTAGGTTTTATAGGCATCATGGAGATGAGATGGATCTTGTTGAGTGTTGATCTCATTGTCATGTTCCTAAGAGCATACAAATAGTTGACTAACACTTTTTGATGGGAGGTGGAGGGGGATATTATATAGGTGGTGATCACCTTGAACTATGTCCATGCATTACTTGGACCTCTTATTGATAAGACACTAGTGATATATGATACACTTGTGTCATAAGATGAGAGATGATCCTTAGCCAAGTGGGTGACATGTTCCAATAAGATCTATCTTGGTCTACATATTACTTTATTTGATGTTTATCTTTTGGTCATTATGGATATCTAGAAGGACATGATAGGGCTTGTGATAATATGTGTGTTGTGTCACAAGTTAGATGGTAAGGTGCCATTGTATGCAATAGCCTTGTGTCAATCTATCTTAAATCAAGGTACCTTATATGATATAGGTTCTATCATTTGGGTCAAGCTCATGCATAACATGTATGGGATGATAACCTAGGGGAAGAAGATGATGGGCCCCATCATTCTGCTAAGTGCATGGATCTATAAGAGATTCTTTATGTATTGGTCGGTTAGGTTGCCCCATGTGGTTGATGATAGGTTACCTTGATTTATTTGATGGAGGTAGGAACATGTAACACATGTCATGCCCCATTTTCTAGTTTTGCATACTATCACACAATTGTAGATTATATGGCATCCAAACCATATACTCATATTGCTTCTATATGGTTGAGTTAGGCTATTATTTCTACTAGTGTGGCACATGTGTAGATTATAGGCCACTACACTTTGTAGGTGGAGCCTCATCCAGTGGATACCTAGATAATTAGGACTTCCACATATAATGGACCTTATAGTAGTGCCTATTTATTGGGCATGAAATGATAGAGATCTGAGAGGGAGAGGAGGCATAGGGGTACCTATTGAGATATCAATGATTAGGGGTTAGTGAGCTAGACCATGGGTTGGTTAGGCATGATAGCAAGAGGTAACAAGGATTGGAAGAGATGATTATATAGATGTGGATGAAAGGGATGTGGGATCATATCAGGTACCATAGTAGAGGTTATAATATCCATCTTAAGCTCATCAAATATGGAGACATTATCGACATGAGGAAACATTGGCACTAGTTATTGCATAGGGGATCCTATAGTGGAGATAAAACACAGTTAGTCTATAGAGATGCCACTAAATAGAGGTCCATAATGAGTTCAAGTGGTGACTCCCAATTTTGCATTAGTACAGAGGTAGCCAATGGAGGAGGTGTTCAATGGGTGAGTAGACAGTGAGACTGTGGTTAGTGATATCAGTACTAGTGAGAATTTTTTTTATTTTGTTTAAGTTTTTGATATAAAACGCTAGTTGTATTATTATTTTATGATATATAGATGATTTGAGATATATATACATGATATCTAATGTATATTTAGTTTCTATTTTTTTAGATATTATTATTGTGGAGGAGGTTAGATGGGAAGCCTTGATTGTGGCTATGCATTATGATATATTGGATGGGGTGATATCAACTTAGGACCCTAACACTTTGGTTGATCTTTTGGTTCCATATACCCTAGATCATGTGAGTTGGTTTAGACTGGTGGGAGAGGCTTCATGATATTTATAGGTGTAAGGTGATGGTTTATAACAACCTACAAGGGTAGGAATTGGAGAGGCTCATGCCTGGTAAGCTTTAGCACATGAGTGATTCATGCACATGGTGATTACTATACAGCTAGGATAGGTGTAATCATAGGTGTCCAAACTATAGGGACAAGTTTATGGATTGATATCCTAGACTACCTCTTTATAGTGTAATATTTATAGGGGTTAGTCATAAGCATCAATCAGTAATGTGGCTAGGCCATATGATAGATAGGATGGAGCATAGCCTTAGAGTTATAGCTATTGTATTTTGTAATTTTATTGTATAAATCACATTATATACATATTGATATTGATATTTCATTAATATTATGAGTTGTACTTGGATTTATATGTGGATGTATGAATATATTTCCTTGCTATCACATGTATTTTGATTTTGTTGTATATGCTATGGGAAATATGAGATGTATGTTTTATTTTCTAGCATTATGTGATACACATGCATGGTTAAAAATAAGAGGCAAAAGTTATTTGGAAAAGTATAATTAATAAAAAAAACTATTAATACACACTATATCATGATGGGAAATGTGTTAAAATAGAAGATGAATAAGTATAATAAACCAAAATGGTAAAAAGGGTAAAAATGTTTTCAAACCATGTAGATATTTTCACCAAATTAAAACAAATAAAAATCATACTATATCACATTGGGAAGTATGAAAAACTGTAATAAAATGGAAGACACAAGAAAACCAATGGTATAAAAATAAATAAACAATAAATTCAATCAACCATACTAAGTCAAGATGGGAAGTATGAAAAGAGAAACAAAATGTAAGTGTAAATATATTAATCATACTAATTCAATATGGGAATATGAGAAATTTAATAAAATGCTTGTAAGCACACACACTATTAGAAAATAATATAAAAGTGAGGTGCTTATGAAGTAAGCATACACCATACTAAATAAAGATTGGAAGTATAATAATGATGTGTAACTCATAATCTAACACAAATTATCTCAAATTTGAATGTTGTAATTTTATTGTGACTTGGTTATAGTATGAACTGGGTATTAGAATATTTTGTGAGGAGGACTTAGTCTTATCCATGGTCTTACACTTCAACTCATAAAGGTAACACTAATGAGATGGAAACAATTGTGGGAATGATTTAAAATATCTTTTAAATGTGGTAATTTGTGAGGAGGACCTAGTCCTATCCATGGTATTACACTACAACTCACAAGGGGAACACCAATGAGGTGAATGGTAATAATGGTAAAAAATAAGGAATTTTTTCAATATATAAATTTTTAAGGAGAGCCTAGCCCTATTCATGGTCTTACACTGCAACTCATAAAGGAAAACCCTAGGGGGATGATCAATTAACAAAACAATATTTTTCAAGGGGATATATTAGGATTTTTGTAATAAAAGAGGGAATGTAAAAATCATGAAATAGGCATATTATGATAATAATTTTGGAAATATGAGGCATACTAGGTACAAAGAAGAGACACTAAGAGTTTAGTGACTATAAATTATAAAGGATACATGCTCACAATAAGCAAAAAGCTATATAGGTAAATAGGTGAGATATTAAGATCAACTCATGATGGTTATATGAACAAGAAAATTAAAATGGACCTACCTTCTCACAACATGTACCTCATTCCTTAGGACCTATTACAAAGCCACCAATCTACTTTGGAGATCGGGTACTCATGTGAGAAATTAGGTAGCACTTATAGATGTTTTTATTCTCCTATCCCAATCTACTAGCCTATCACACCCCAATTAACATCGACTCTATCATGAGGCCAACTAAGGAGTTGAGATTTGATTAGGAATAGGAAATGTTTTATGAATCACATCTTTTGCTATGATTAGAATTTGGAATTTGAATGTTGCCTTTTTGAATCATCACCTTTTGTTTAAATGATTTAAATTTTAATTTTTTTACGGCTTTTATGATTCCTCCTCTATATGGATTTGGAATAACCAACATGAGTAATAGAAGTGATACACAAGAATAAGATTTATACTTTGGTTTAAAGGAGGCTAAGTATCTAAAGATATGATTGACTAAACACTTAGGCTTACCTATGAACCAATATGTAATCTCAAGTTTCAACTATATGTATGCTTATTATGTGAAAAGAAAATAAAGGAAGAAAAGAGATCCAAAGTAGATTGGTATATGGTAGTAGTAAAATGAGAAGTCTTGTTTTCTAAATAATCATATGATAGAGATAAAATACTAAGGGAATCAAGGTTGTATAACCAAGTCACACTAATAATTATTTGATTTTTGAATGAGATAAGAAAGCAAACAATCATTGTAAAGGAAAAAGAAACCATAAAAGAAGCGAACTCATAAGCATAAGTGCGACTTCATGAAAATAATGATAAGAACCCATAATAAATGTAAAAATAAATTAAACCATATCAAATATATAAATCATAATATAATGATCCATGTAAAATAGATAGTTGAGACTAAATTTGACACATAGTCAAGTGTGTTGATGGTTGTTTTGACATGCAACCAACAATCAGCTATGTTGAGGTTTCTACCAACCTCTCTTAAAAGGATATATTTTTATATGAGAGAGATAGATCACCCCAAGGTCTCTTACTACTAGGTCTTGGTACTTAGACAATCTCAGTTGCATGTTTCAATGGCAACCACAAATGAGCCTCAAGGATATTTTAGTTATCATAGATATTTAAACAATTAATAAACCCTTTTCCTATGAGAATCAACATATAGATATGGCATATACCTAAAAAAAATCATACAATTTTATTGCATTCCTAAATATAATAGTGAAATAGAAACAATAAATAAAGAGCATTGAACCAAAATAAAATGATAAATTCAAGATATAACTCAAAAAATAAGCTAAACCAATCTAACACTCTGATAAAAAAATAAAAAAAAAGGATAGGGAGAAAAGATAATAAGATCCTGCTTTCTGATGGCAAATATCCTAATTCTAGTGAGAAGACAAATCCTTGTGTATGCCATCACTTAGTTGAGTTAGACCTAAGATAAATCCAACTAAAGATGGTACAAGAGTTGATGGAATAAATTAGTAGAACTAATGAGGAAAATAGAGTCACCATATACATGCACAGACCTAGTCTCTCAACTAACAAAGCTCTCACATAAATATGCTTATATAAAGGATCAATTAGAGCATCAAATTCTTAATGAGCTATAGACTTGGATTTCAAATAGCCTCAACTCAAAAAACTATTTTAGAAATCAAGTAAATGCATGAAAATGAAAAATGACTGGTCTGTTACTCTAAAAATTAATCTAAAAGGAGCTATCCAGGCATAGTCTCCTTTAATCTTAAAATAATTTCCTAAGAATGATTCTTTTAATCTTAAAAAAGACTAGATTTTATTACAACTCAAGACCCAATATTATATAGGCACTTAAGCCTAAGGAATTTTAACTCCAAATTTTCCCATTAATGTGGGTGGTTATAAATATTCCACATGGTTAAGGGAGTATAGTCAAGCAGTCAGCTTGAGATGTCTAACAAACTGAAGGCATGCCTAGAATTTACATAATCATTTGCCATGACTCTTCAAGGCTAAGTTTGTCTTTTATACTCTATGCTTTATCCCAAGGTGCAAACGATGCTCCTTAATTCCATTCCACTCATGATTTTTGTTGCTTCCTCAACCATTCTGCCATTCAAGACCACTCCATAAATGATTTTGTGAATCAACCTGAATGCATAGTTGAATCCTAGATTTTGATAGTTTTGATGGGTAGACAGACCATAATTATTATTCTCATTCTTCATTGGCTACATATCCACGGTATCTTTAGTTTTGATGAGTACCTACCACATGGCCTCTTCTCACTCTCTTGAAATCTTAAGATTTTAGATTATGGTTTCCATGTGTCACTTTATCAGCCCTCTGAGCTTTTGCCTTTATCATTATAAATGGTCTTGCCTCTAGGACCATGGGATCTTGGATGTTTCCACGTGGTTTCATCCTATTCATTAGCTCACCTGAGGCTCTAAAATCACTCTTGGCCTATAAATAAATCTCTAAGTTAGTAAGGCAATGGAGTTTTTCCATGTGGCATCATCCTACTAACCCACTATCTTGGTAACCTAGAGCATTGCTGATGTCATTGGCCCATCAAGAAACTTTTTGAAGAATCAACTATCTTTTTAAGAAGTGAAAAGTTGCCACATATCCTTGGGCAACTTTCAATGAAATCAACTAAGTGTTGAAAGTTTTTTTTGAATTGGTTGGATTTTTTGGGATATGTGAAAAGGTGCCACATGGATTTGGAAGCTTTTTTGGGTACTTGCAGGCATGATATAAAAGACACATTCATTAATTTTGTATTAAATTATAATGGTTACATAAATAGTTAAACCCCAAAAAGTCTAAAAAGTGTCCAAGTAAATAATTTGAGCTGAGTAATGAGATTATGCCATGTGGCATCATCCCACTCACCTAGTAGATCAGAGGGGCATTGGGTCATTGGGATTATGCCATGTGGTATCATCCTAATAACCCACCACTTTGAAATATCTCCAACTACATGGATGGATTTGAGGTGATTTCTTTAGAATCGACTAAGTCTCATTAGACTTTTTACGTAGGCCTGGGGTTATCGAGAGAATGACATGTGGCTTTGAGTATAGATGAAGAATCAGTTAAGTCCTTTGAACAAGCATAAAATGGTCATGTGGCTCTAGGAAAATTTGAAGAATTGGCTAAGTTGAAGAATTGGCTAAGTGTTGAAAGCCTTTTGAATAGGGTCCATACTACCAGGAGTCATGAAAACTTATCACGTGGAAGAATAAATGCTCTAAGGCCAAGATAAAAAACCTATAGACAAAGGATAAAAGGTTCAGTCAGAAAATTAAACTCTTTAAAATCTAATGGATAAGTTATTTAAATTCAAATGGATAGGTTCTTCTAAAATGAGAATAAAAGGGCATTAAAAATTTACAAAGGAAAAATCCATTTAAAATAAAATCAAAGCCAATTTTTTTTGAGTTGAAATCATATTTCATCCATTTGTTATGAAATCGAATAAGTCTAATAAGTGGAACCATATAAAAAATTAATAAATTTAGATTGAATTAAAGAAGAAATGGATCAAATTTCCCAAGAAAATAAGCCATAAACTCCTGAAAAGTCAAATAATTTTCATAAACCTAAGGTGAAATATTATGAAATACAACTGAGAAATTATGTTTCAAAACACAAAAATTCGAGCAGACTAAGACATATTAGACTTATGCAAATTTAGATATTAAATGAGGGAATTTCTAAATGAAATACTGGACTGAATTGAAGAAATACAAAGACATTAAACTGAACCTATTTAGTCACTTGTAACTTAATCATTTAGTAAATTTCCAAGAAGGTTAATTTCAACCAACAACCAAAATGAACTCTTGAAAGATATAAGATCAGACTCTAGAAAAAAAAGAGGGTCCTTATTTTTAGACTCAAAATGGGACATGATGTACAAGCAAAAACAAATGACAACTGCTGTTGGGAAATACTTATGAGTATTTCAAGAATCTAGAATCTCTGATTTCACAAGAATAAAAAAGCATTAGATGTGAGTAATTTAATTAGAACAAAACTTGAATTCAAAGGCACTAAATTATATGGGGTAAGTGACATACAAAGTTATGATCATATCAAAACCATCTATGTGTGTGATCAATTGACTGATTCATTTATTTTGATTTACATGTAGGGATTCAAATTTTCATAAGGCTAGAACTACAGAAGGGAAAGATTTGCAATTAAAATTGGGGGGAAG